>QRFJ01000761.1:309479-430323 GCA_006176705.1 Cocos nucifera
TCACAGGTTTGAGATAGCTCAGCTAAATGAAATGCTCCAAGTGTTGGAGGATTCTTTTGGCACACTCGATGACGTTGAGAGGCACAAGACTAGTTGCACTATCTTCAATGCCAGAATGTGGGATGGAGCCTCTGTCACTGATCATGTACTATATATGATCGAGCTGATAGAGCGCTTGAGCAAACTCAACTTTTTCTTGCATGAACAACTTAGGAAAGATGCAATACTGAACTCGCTATTAAAGTCATATCTCCCTTTCCTTACTCATTATAGAATGACAAAGCCTGAAGTAAACTACCATGGCTTACTGAGATTACTTCAGAACTTTGAGAAGGATCACTAGCACCATAAAGAGTCGGTGAACTTAGTGGGAGGTTTGTCTTCTAGTTCTTGACTCTTTAAGAAAGGGAAGAAGAACAAGAAGAAGAAAACAAAGAAGGTGCAAGTTCAGGCTGGGACATCAGTGCAGGGCTATACTAGGAAGATCAAGCTCGATAAGAGTTAAGGTGAAAGCTTTTTTTGCAAGAAGTGGGGGCACTGAAAGAGGAACTATCCTCAATACATTGCCTTCCTAGATCCATATAGATAGAGAAAGAAGCAAGCTATTGCTGAACAAGGTATTTAGATTATAACTCCTTGCAATTTCTCTATTTGTGATATTACTGGCTGGGTATTGGATATCAATAGTCCTTACCATATTTGCAATTCGTTGTAGGGGTTGTAGGTCAGTAGAAGATTCGAGCAAGGTGAGAGATTCCTAAACGTTTGAGATGGAAGACCAGTTCCAGTTTTAGCTTTAGAAATTTTGAAATTTATATTTGAATCTCATACCGTTGTCCTTAGTGATTGTCATTTCTATCCTAGTTTCATTTTAAATATCATTTTTGTAGGCCTTTTGGTCATGAATAATTATAAAATTTCAATAAAAAAAATGAGTCTATAATGTCATTGTGAATGGTGTTACTGCTTTCCATGGATAATTGAATAATGATGTATATATGTTATCACAACTTGTTAATGTAGTCTATTCTACTGGCAAGTATCCTAGATTAGATAGTATATCAGATATCTACTTATGGCACTATAGGCTAGGTCATATAAACAAGAATAGGATAAATAGGTTGACTCAAGAGGGAATCCTCGAAGTCAATGATTGTGAATTACTTCCAATCTATGAGTCCTGTCTTCCTGGTAAAATGACCAAGTCACCTTTTACTAGAAAAGGTGAGAGAGCCAATGAGCTCTTAGGTCTAGTACATACTGATGTATGTGGACCAATGAGCACAAGTGCCAGAGATGGATATATCTATTTCATCACTTTCACAGATGATCTATCCAGATATGGAGATGTCTATCTGATGAAACATAAGTTGGATTCTTTTGAAATATTCAAACAATTTTGAAGTGAAGTAGAAAAATAAACTAGGAAGTGTATTAAAATTCTTCGATCTAACCAAGGAGGAGAATATCTTTCTGATGAGTTTCTCACATATCTAGGAGAGAATGAAATTCTCTCCCAATGAACTTCTCCTAGAACACCACAGCATAATGGTGTGTTTGAAAGAAGGAATCAGACTTCGTTAGACATGGTCCGATCCTTGATGGGATTTGCTAGATTGCCAATATCCTTTTGGGGATATGCACTCGAATTGGCTTGTTATCTATTAAATAGGATCCCAAGTAAGTCTGTAGTTAAAACCCCATATGAGATATGGATAGGATGTAAATCAACACTTTCACACCTTAGGATTTGGGGCTGCCCGACTTATGTCAAACGGTTAGTTATAGATAAACTTGAACCTAGGTCTAATAAGTATACATTCATAGGGTACCCAGAAGAGATTGAAGGATACTATTTCTACCATGCTGATGAACAAAAGGTATTCGTCGACCTTAGGGCAACCTTTTTGGAAAAGAAGTTCCTTGGTGAAGGAATTGTTGCCTCTAAGATTGAACTTGATGAAGTTCAACAAGTAGAAAGTCCGACACAAAATGTTGAACCTAAGTCGAATTTGATCATATCAGATCCAAAGCCTAGTGAATCAGCACCATTAAGGCGATCTGATAGAGTACCGCACCATCCGAATAGATACTATGGATTCTTGGTCCAGGATGATGTTCCCATCGAACTCGATGAGAGTGATGAGGATCCGATCACTTATATGGATGCGATGCAGAGATCTGACTCTGAGAAATGGCTAGAATCTATGAGATCCGAAATGGATTCCATGAAGGTCAGTGATGTATGGACTTTAGTTGACCTATCTGAAGGGGTTAAACCCATTGGGTGTAAATGGGTCATCAAAAGAAAGAGGGGCACAGATGAAAAGGTGGAGACCTATAAAGTCCATCTGGTTGTTAAGGGGTATCGTCAACATTATGGTATTGACTATGATAAAACGTTCTCTCCTGTGGCAATGCTCAAGTCTATTTGGATGATGCTTGCCATTGCTGCTCATCTGGACTATGAGATCTGACAGATGGATGTGAAGACAGCTTTTCTAAATGGAGAGCTAACCGAAAAGGTGTATATGATACAACCTGAAGGATTCACATCCACAGATGAGTCCAAGATGTGCAAACTTTAGAGATCCATTTATGGATTAAAGTAGGTATCTCGGAGTTGGAACATACATTTTGATAAAGTGATCAAAATGTATGGCTTCGTTAAGAATGGAGAAGAAACCTATATTTATAAATGGGCAAATGGTCTAGCAATGGTATTTCTTATTTTGTACGTGGATGACATTGTCTTAATCAGGAATGATATCCCTACACTACGAGGAATAAAAGTCTGGTTGTCATCACAGTTCTCCATGAAGAACTTGGGTGAAGCATCCTACATCCTAGGGATAAAGATCTATCGGGATAGATCTAAAAGGATGCTTGGTATATCTCAGTCCACGTACATAGAAACTATGCTAAAGAGGTTCAGTATGGAGAATTCCAAAAAGGGCTATCTCCCGATATGCTAAGGAATTTCTCTTTCTAAGAAGGATTGTCCGATAACTTCTGAAGAGAGAGAGCGTATGAGTAGAATCCCATATGCTTTGATATTGGGGTCTATTATGTATGCAATGACATGTATGAGATCAGATGTGGCATACTCGCTAGGAGTGGTGAGTAGATACTAGTCTGACCCTGGAGAAAATCACTGGAAGATGGTTAATACCATCCTTAAGTATTTGAGAAATACTAAGGACCAATGGTTGATTATGGTGAGTCAGATATGAAGTTTATAGGGTGTACAGACTCCAGCTTTCAATCTGACCATGATGAAAGTAAAAGTATGTCGGGGTATATCTTTACTCTAAATGATGGAGCCATCTGTTGAAAAAGTTCCAAGCAGCATATAGTGGCTGACTCTATTTGTGAAGCAGAGTACATGGTAGCATCAGATGTGATAAGAATGTGATGTTGTCATTAAGACAACATGTTTATCAGTTTAATCCGACTTCTTAAAATAATTAAAAATATGTAGATAGCAGCGAGTCAGATCGACTTCATAGGAAAGGTAGTGTTTTTAGATTTGAAATCTTTGATTTTTGAAAAGAAAAAGAAAAGAAAAGAGTTTTGAAATTAAAAGTGAAGTTGGAAAGCGAAAATTAAAGGGTGTAGAAATTTAAACTTGGTACTTAGATCTACTAGTTATATCTTAGCATCAACTTGCAATAAAATAAAATATAATAATTAAAGTGCAGAAATTAAATCATAATAAAAATAAAGAGTATAAATCTAAAGAACATAAAATAAAATTTATATTAATTAAAATTTTAGAATTTAAATACATAAAATTTAAAAATAAAAATAAAATAAAATAAAATAGATTGATCTCTGATCTTGGATTGGCATGGGTGGAAAGATGGTATAGAAGTCCAGCTTTTCCTCTCGACACCAGTTGCCTCGAAGTAACCATTAACCCAGAGCCTGGCTTCACCCTGTACCAAAGCTTCACCTTGATCGAAGATAATGAACTCTAGAGGCCTGGGGTCTTATTTATAGAGCTAGGAGGGTTGAGAGTTTTCTTCTAGGCAATGTGGGACTAAGGAGCTCTTTCATTGTCAAAATATAGAGATATCCAAGTGAAAATCAGACTAGAAGGAGTCCTGGATGAATTCTGTTGCTTTGGATGAAATCTAGCCATTGATAAAAATCCAATGGACTAAAAATTATCAAAATCGAATGTGTATCAGCCCAGATCAAGTCAGATTAAATTTTGGTTATTGTTCGCGCATTGATGGAGAAAATCTAGCTACTGATTGCGCATCTGGAGTCCTGATCACCATCGGGAGGATTTTGGACTATTGGGTCATCCCCTGGATCGTGCACTGCTATTAGATGGTAATCCGCATGAAGTTTGAAGCTGAATCAAATCTAGAAATAACCACAGCTGTTCGATCTTGACCGCAAGCTACCGTAGCTGTTCGATGGTGTAATTACTATTCCCATGGACCGCATGGACTGACTGCACCGCACACCACAGCCAATTAACGCTCCTATCATCAAGTGAAAAGTTCAAAACACCCTGTGAGCCATGATAGATTTTTTGTGAACCCTTTAAGGGTCTAGGTCAACCACGTGTCACTCTATGATTCGTCGATTTCTACTGAGCTGACGGTACATGCTTGGATCATGGACCGACTGACGGCTTCCGTGGTTGAGTCGGCTTGGCTTGGTGCATTTGGACTCGCTAAGCTTCATCGGCTTGGCTCAGCTTGGTGGCTTGGCTTGCGGAGTCGACTAAGCCATTTTTCTTTTTTATTTAATTAATTTTTTTTCTTTTATCTTTAGAAATTCATATCTTCTCCATTTTAGCTCCATTTTGCTTTGAACTTATTTTATTATAATAAAAAAAATGAGCTCTTTTCACTGATAATAAAATTTTATTTTTTAATTAATTTTTTAAATAATAAAAATATTAATTTCTTAAAAATATGTATCAATTAATTAATAATTCTTAAGAATTAATATAAATTAATTGATAAATTAATATTTTTATTGGTAAATTTATGGTACTTATCACATCCTCCAACTTGAGCTTTGCTCGTCCTCGAGTAAAGAAAGAATTTAATGTTAAATACCTTTTAACTTTAGAGTTTCGAATTTTACCTAAGTAGTTTTCAAAATGGCTATTGATATTCAATCGAGCTTAAGTGAGATATATCATTGGGATATTAATACTTATCAATAGAAAAATTAAGTAAAGAATATTAAATTTTTTTGAACTTTTTTGAAATTATCCTACCTTTATCTTTGAATTCTCTAAACTTTCATATAGGCAAGTGCATTGCTACTTTCGCCCTTCATTTATTATTTTTTATTTTTATATTGTCCACTTTTTGATGTGAATATCATTGCTTACTTAGGAAACGAGATCCAATTACTCGATAAAAAAATAATATTTTTTTTTTATTTTTATTTTTAAATTTTTTTAATATTGTACCACTATTGAGTGTCTTAATTCATTAAGTTTTCTATTTGATCCATGTAGCGAGTCTTGGGCCAATGACTCTCAAACCAGTTGGCTTTAGGGCACTAGGTATAGAATACCCCTCGGGCTTACTAGCTCGAATCAAATAGGCTACGAGTTAAGACTAGCTTTATAATGAGATTCTTTGTCCTTCCCATCTTTTGATGCGAAACTCAATGCTTGCTTAGGCAAAGAGGCCCGATTACTCAGTGAGAAATACTTAAAAACTATTTTATTAAAATAATTTTTTTATATGAAGAAACGTATAGTTACCCTACATAAGCCTATAAAAAGTAGACTTTTCTTTGATGCTAGTAGATGTAATTAGAAATGCTCCAAAGAAAAATTTTTTATGTTCTAGACTTAACTCTTTATTGAATTTTTTTAATACTTGATTCCTCAATATCTCACAGATTCTTTGATCTGTGTATCAATTTTCTATTAAAAATATCTAGTTTAATTTGATTCTTAAGCCTAATCAGGTGTCTAAATACTAAATACTAACTTTTTCAAGGACTTAAAATTTTAAAAATTTTTATTTTTCTTCCTCACCAACTTAATCAACATTATTCTCAATGGAGAAGAAAAAATAAAGGATGTAACAAAGAACATTAAAGAATACACCCGACTATATTTTTGGTCCAGTACATGCCTTTAAAAATTTAAGCTCTCCCACCAACTTATTCAAATTATCCTAAAAAGAAAATTAACTAAAAAGATAAATTAGACTAAAAAAAACTAAATATTGGGTTGCCTCCCAACAAGCGCTAAGTTTACCGTCTTCAGCTAGACACAATGCAGCTTACTATCCTATGTCGAATATTGGATTGATAAATTCTAATGATTTTGGATTGTCAATCTCAGAAAGTTGATTTATAATCCTGTTATTGATATAATCATTGTTAATTATTGGGACATAATTTATGACCCCATTCTCAGACCCATGTTTATTAATAATTTCTCCTATTTGTTCTTCTAAAATGCTCATGAATTGAGTTTTTGTATTAGGAGTTAGGTTTGATTCAATGGGTGCTGGAATGATGCCTAAAGATGGTTTTAATTTTAGAGGTAAATTAGTATGATCTTATTTAAATAACTCCATTGACTCTTCATTACATGCCTCTTGATTTTTGTAAAAAGAACCGGCGGCTTCTAGGGTTGAAGGGAATAGGATATTAGGTTTATAAGTCTCGGGTAAATCATCTATTCTTTTTTCTCCTTTTTCTATCTCATTTAAACTGGAACTAGCATCAATACTAATTTCTAGCTCGGGTTCTTCTATGTGGTTAGTCTCAGTACTAACCAATTTTTTTAAATTTTTATTTTGGCTAGCATCAGTACTAGCCTCTCTCACCTGATCTTGGTATGGATCCATAAGAATCCTATAGCTTTTAAGCTCAGAAATTACTTTGGCATTCTCAAGTTGGGGATTCTTAAGCGAGACATTAAATTATTAACTTGGTCCAGGTAGTTGGTGGACATTAGGTGGGTTGTTTGAAATTGGTAGGCTCGTCAATTGACCTAGTTCTCTCCTCGTGTTAGATTCAGCTAGTTGTCTAATTTGAGCTTATAGCCTTACGATAGATTGTTGTTGAGTCAGAATCAATTATTGAAGTTGGTTAAATCTATCATTAGCTAGATTGGTCTGTTGAGGAGGTGGGTATGATAGCTGGTTATTATATGATGGCTGGGTAAATTGACTAGGCTGACCATTATTATAGGCATAGTTTTGATATTAGGGCCTATTTTGATAGTTTTGAATAGGTAAAATTTGGATCTAAGCCTAAGTCTATTGGAATGTCCAAAAAAAATTAGGGTGGTTGCTCCAATCTAGATTATATGAATTTAAAAATGGGTCATTAATCAATTTGGAGTAATCTTGAGCAGCTTGAACTTATTCTTGGATAAAATATGAAAACTGTGCAGCAACAGGACATTCATTCACATGATAGGTTGGGCTAGCATAAATAGAACAAAACTCCTGATAATTAGAAGGTGATGTAAATTGCATAAAAGATTATTGACCTAAGGTTAGGAGTTGATCTAATTTCTGAGCAAGAAGGTCAACTTTATCTAATTTTTGGACTATTAGGTTTAGATCAGCCATTTGATTATCAGGTTTAATATGAATTAACCATTCAATTAAGTTCAACTAAATCAGAAAAAGTGATTTCCTATCGCACATGTATTAGTGTAACCCAGATGTATTGTTCAAAAATTTTTTAGATTTTTTTTAGAATTTTTTTATATATATTTTCTATTATTTTATTATATTATTATTTTTTAAAAAATTAATTTTTTTCAATTATTTAAATTATTATTTTTAATTAAATTTAATTATTATTTTAAATATTTTTTAGTTAGATTAATTTTTATTTTATTTTATTTTTAAAGAGAAAAAAAGAAATAAAAGTTCTAAAAAAAAGGTCCTAAAGAGTCTTAGAATTAAGAAGAGAGAGAAGAATTAGGTTTAATTAGGTTTGATGTTGATTAGCAATCAAGTTGGTCAATCAATCTTGACTAATGGTTATCCTAAATCTAGACAACTCCTAACTGTCAAGATCATCTTCAAGCCCTCCAAGTGTAGGATCAGCCAATCAACTAGCCAGATAAATGTAAGGTTGGTGGGAGTCCCTCCGTTGCTTGTCTTAGACAATAATTATGCTTGGCCAAGTAAGCGAACGAAACTAATTAGAAACCACCTTCCTTCAGGCCCAGTCGTCTTTGAACCACTTTCCTAGACACCAATCAAATTGACTAACCCTAATCTAGTTCAACTATTAGGGTTCCTTGTCCTATTGAGCTCGAGTTCCTAGGGCTGATCTTTAATTGATTTTAACATTAAAGGCTTAGGTCAATGCAGGATGCTGGTTGATTGTTTATGGGCCAAGGAAGGATGATCAAATCTCCACCTTATCTTGTTTAATTGGCTGTTGCCCTTAATTTGATTTAAAGATGCATATACACAATCACTTTCAATAAGAAATTATATGCAACTAAAGTAGATGCATGAAATTGATTAAACTTAAGAGCTTACCTTGTCTCTAGCGATCACCAAAAAAAATAAAAATAAAACTAATATGATGCATGCTCTAAACAGCTAGGATTTCTAATCTTATCATGAAGCTTTTAATTAAGTTTAAATGAATATTTTTTAAAATTAATTTAAAAATAAAATAAATAAATAAATAAATAAAAGGAAAAGAAAACTAGAGTTAGGATTGATCTCACCAAGATTAGATGCTTTCTTCCTTGTTCCTTTTTTTTCTCTTTTTTTTCTACAAATAAATAAATAAAAAGTTAGTAAGCAATATTTAAAAAAATATTTATAAATAATTTATAAAAAAAATCAAAGAAATCAAAGAAAAAAATTGCATCTATTCCTTCCCCGGCAACAATGCCAAAAATATGATAAGATCGCGATGTTGTCATTAAGACACCATATTTATCAATTTAATTTGACTTCTTAAAATAATTAAAAATACATAGATAGCAGTGAGTCGGGTCGAATCCATAGAAAAGGTAGTATTTTTAGATTTGAAATCTTTAATTTTTGAAAAGAAAAGGAAAAGAAAAGGAAAAGAAAAGAGTTTTGAAATTAAAAGTGAAGTCAGAAAGCAAAAATTAAAGGATGCAGAAATTTAAACTTGGTACTAAGATCTACTAGTTAGATCTTAGCATCTACTTACAATAAAATAAAGAGCAATAATTAAAGTGTAGAAATTAAATTCTAATAAAAATAAAGAGCATAAATCTAAAGAACATAAAATAAAATTTGTATTAATTAAAATTTTAGAATTTAAATACATAAAATTTAAAAATAAAATAAAATAGCATAATCTCTGATCTTGGATCAGCATGGGTGGAAAAATGTAGAAGCCCAACTTTTCCTCTCAACACTAGTTGCCTCGAAGCAGCCATTAACCCAAAGTCTGATTTCACCCTGTACCAAAGCTTTACCTTGATCGAAGATAATGAACTCTAGAGGCTTGGGGTCTTATTTATAGAACTAGGAGGGCTAGAGAGTTTTCTTCTAGGCAATGTGGGACTAAGGAGCACTTTCATCATCAAAATATGGAGAAATTTGAGTGAAAATTAGATTAAAAAGAGTACTGGATAAATTATGTTGCTTTGGATGAAATCTAGCCATTCATAGGAATGCAACGGACAAAAAATTATCAAAATCGGATGTGTATCAGCCCAGATCAAGTTGGATTAAATTTTGACCATTGATCGCACGATGATGGAGAAAATCGACCGTTGATCGCATGTCTGGAGTCCTGATCCCTGTCGAGAGCATTTTGGACCGTTGGATCATCCCCTGGATCGTGCGCTACCGTTGGATGGCGATCCGCATGAAGTCTAAAGCTGAATCAAATTCGAAAATAACCATAGCCATTCGATCTTGACCGCAAGCTACCACATCCATCCGATGGTGCAATTACTGTTCCCATGGACCACACACCATAGCCAATCAGCGCTCTTGTCATCGAGTGAAAAGTCCAAAATGCCCTGTGAGCTGTGATAGATTTTCTATAAATCCTTTAAGGATCATGGTTCACCACGTGTCACTCTATGATTCATCTGTTTCTGCTGAGCTAGCAGTCCATGCATGAATCATGGATCAACTGATGGCTTCCTTGACTGAGTTGGCTTAGCTTGGCTCATTTGGATGTGCTAGCTTCATCGGCTTGGTGGCTTGGCTTGCGGGGCCGACTGAGCTATTTTTCTTTTTTTATTTAATTATTATTTTTTATTTTTAGAAATTCATATCTTCTCCATTTTAGCTTCGTTTTACTTCAAACTTATTTTATTATGATAAAAAAAATGATCTCTTTTCACTAATAATAAAATTTTATTTTATTAATTTTTATTATTTTTAATTATTTTTTTAATTAATAGAAATATTAATTTCTCAAAAATATGTACCAATTAATTAATAATTCTTAAGAATTAATATGAATTAATTGATAAATTAATATTTTTATTGGTAAATTTATGGTACTTATCAAGATGCAGAAAAGAAAGCTGTGTGGCTGAGAAAGTTCATCATCGAGCTCGTAGCAGCATCCTCCATTGACGGTCCAGTTCTGCTCTACTACGACAGCACTAGCACCATAGCTCAAGCAAAGAAATCGAAGGCACACCAGCGGATAAAGTACATTCTATGTTGCTTTTATTTGATCCATAAAATCATGGATCATGGTGACATCGATCTTCAGAAGATCGATAGAAAGAAGAACCTAGCCGATCACTTCACTAAAGCCCTGGCAATCAAGGAGCTCGACAACCATAAGTCAAATATGGGTATTAAATACTATGCCGAGTGGCTTTAGGATAAGTGGGAGTTATTGAAAATTATGTTCCAAAGTCAATCATCAGCCTGTTGATGGTTGAGCTATTTTATAATTATAATTAATTCATTAATTAATAAAAATATTTTGGTATATTTTTCATCATAAGTTTACATCTTCTAATGAACTCTATTATTGTGATGAAGTCCTTAGGACTATTTAGTTTCGATAAAGAGTGGATTTATCGATTAGTCCTTAAATTTATTCACAATCAAATGATAGGCTGTTAATTAGGATAGTAGCATCTATCGAGCATAGGTCGCTATATACCATATAGATTGATTGTCCTCTTAACTAAGAAGTATGGAGACACTGGTATAGCTTACAGGTGAGATGTATGGGTACATCGTCATTGAACGTGACCAACTCCAGAGCATTCTATGGTCGAGATTGTCTCTGATGGGATATAGGTATAAGTATCCCTTAGACCTGAGATCACCTCAGTGACTTACAAGCAACTCACTGTGCTTTGATACTAGACTAACTGAATTTTTAATTCAGCAATGAAAGACTTCTAGGCACAGTCAAGCACTTGCGAAGTTGGAGTGTGATCAAGATAGAATTGACCACTCCAAGGGTTGAAGAAGAATGTATCACTGTATTTCAACATTGCAAAACCTTGACCAGGATAATCCATCAGATAGATTTGATATTTTGAAATACAATGTGGACAGCCTGATTAGAGTTGACAGTTGAACTCTGAGGTGTCCTACGAGCATTGTGGTCAAGGGGATGAGTTATATGAAAACTATATCCGCATGGATTCTAAGGATGGTGTTCTACACCTTCGACCTATCCGACCGTCAGATATCATTGCTTGATGGTCACTTTGATTGGTATAAAAATTTATTCCTATGCTACTGGCTTAGACTCGGATCTATGAGGTCACACACATTAGAGCTTACGATCTGATCAGATGGTTAATCAATGATTAAGAATCGTTCTAGGATTAAACAATCAATACGATTGGTGTTTAATCTAGTGCAAGTGTTGCAGGTGGATCAATTAGCAATTAAATTACTAATTAACTTAATTTGATTAAGCTAATAGGTTGAGATTAAGTTTAATTAAATATAATTTAATTAGATTTGGTTTGGGCTTGATTAGATCAAGTTCAATTGGTTTATTGAATAAGCCAAGTGCAAGAAAGAACTAGTCTTAGTCTAACTAGGACTCAGATTAACCCAATTTTTTAATTTAATTAGAAAATAAATTAAAATTAAATCTAATTTAATTAAGTTCTTAAATAGATTAGGATCTTATTTAATTGGGTTGGTTTAATTTTGATTTTATTTGATTAAAAGATCTTGTTTGACCAAGTCAAAATAGGAGTCCTAGTGTGACTAGGACTCCCTATCACTTGCACCACTTAATCCTCATGCCCCATGCCCTTTTTATTTTATTTCTTATGTGAAAATTCTTCACACACATGGCTTCTCATGCCCTCTTTCTCTCCTCCTTTTCTCATAAGGTAATTTGTTGGAAGACCAAGTCAAAAATGGAGTTAGTTTTGCTTAGGATTCTATGAGATAGAATCCTTGTTGACCAAAACACCTTCCCTTGAGTGACACCCCCTCTTTTAATTAATTCTTCTCTTATTCCATGAAAATAATATCCTTTTTTGTGCACCCTCCCTTGCTAGTCCATGCCAATAATTGTAGAGGAGGCACCCAAGAGTTGGGCACCTCAACAACTTTTCATGTTTGGATATTCCTAGTCTAGGATTTTAATCTAACTTGGACTCTTCTTTTTCTCTATTTATTGGATGAATTTTATTCTAATTTTTTTGTGAAATACAAAGATTTGGAAGAGGTTTGGGGTGTGCAGGAATCAGAGGAAGAGGGTCCTTCGGCATGGGGGTTCCATAGGCACCAAACTTGGTATCTAGGTGAGAGAAAAGAGAAGAAGAAGAGGGTCTTCTTCTAGGGCTATTTTATTTTCAATCTCTTCTCTTTTTTTTTGAGTTTTTTCTGAGAGAGTTTTAGATCAGTAAACTCTTATCTTTCTTCTCATATTTTGGAGAGTTCAAATTTTGAAGAAGAAAGCATCAGATCGATTATCGAAGAAGGATCAACACAGTACTAGCGTGCTGTGCTAATTTCCTGCATCGAACTTCAGATCAGAGATCATAGCCTCGTGTGGATGACTCCTAGAGGCTGGATGCGTGTGCGGCTCATGACTTTATCCTCAAGTCTAGATCAATAAGTTAGAACATCTAACTTGCTTAGGTAATAGATCTGATCTATTAACTTCATACTTGCATTTGGTGTAGTGTAGATCTAGGTTGATTTGATCAATCTTTTACTTTCTTATTTAATTTTAATTTTTAATTTAATATCATGCCTTGATCATGTAATAGATCTAAGATCTAGGTGTTTACATATTTATTTAAATAAATATTTAATTTATTTAAGTCTTTCGCTGCAAGATCTTGAAAAAATTTTCAAGATTTATCTGTAAAACCCTAGATCTGGTTTCTTTAAATACAGTGATACATTCTTCTGCAACTCTTGGAGTGGTCAATTTCATCTTGATCACACTCCGACTTTGCAAGTACTTGACTGTGCCTAGAAGCCTTCCATTGCTGAATTAGAAATTCAGTTAGTCTGATACCAAAGTATAGTGAGTTGCTTGCAAGTCATTGAGGTGATCTCAGGTCTAAGGGATACTTATACCTATATCCCATTAGAGACATTCTCGACAGTAGAATGCTCTGGAGTTGGTCACGTTTAATGATGATATACCCATACATCTTACCTGTATGCCATACTAGTATCTCCATACACCTTGGTTAAGAGGATAACCAATCTATATGGCATATAGCGACCTATACTCGATAGACGTTGTCATCCTAATTAACAGCCTATCATTTGGTCATGAACAAATTTAAGGACTAATCGATAAATCCTCTCTTTATCGAAACTAAATAGTCCTAAGGACTTCATCACAACAATGGAGTTCATTAGAAGATGTAAATTTATAATAAAAAAAGATGCCAAAATATTTTTTATTAATTAATAAATTAATTATAATATCTCAACTATCAACAGACTGATGATTGGCTTTGGGACATAATTTTCAACAACTCTCACTTATCCTAAAGCTACTCGGTACAATATCTAATACCCATCTTCGACTAAGGGTTATCGAACTCCTTGATTGCCAGGGCTTTAGTGAAGGGGTCGGCTAAGTTCTTCTTTCAGTCGATCTTTTGAAGATCGACGTCACCACGATCTATGATCTTATGAACCAAATGGAAGCGGCATAGAATGTGCTTTGTCCATTAGTGTGCCTTCGATTTCTTTGCTTAAGCTATGGCGCCAGTACTATTATAGTAGAGCAGGACTAGACCATCAATGGAGGGTGCTACTCTGAGCTTGGTGATGAACTTCCTTAGCCACACAGCTTTCTTTGTTGCATGTAATGCTGCCATGTACTCTACTTCGCAAATAGAGTCAGCCACTGTATGCTACTTGAAACATTTTCAACAAATGGCTCCACCATTTAGAGTAAAGATATATGATAAGAATGCGATGTTGTCATTAAGACACTGTGTTTATCAGTTTAATCTGGCTTCTTAAAATAATTAAAAATACTTAGATAGCATTGAATCGGATTGAATCCACAGGGAAGGTAGTATTTTTAGATTTGAAATCTTTGATTTTTTTAAAAGAAAAAAAAAAGAATTTGAAAATAAAATTTGAAGTTAGAAATTAAAAATTAAAATTATAAAGTAAAAATTAAATTATGCAAAAAGTAAACTTGGTACTAAGATCTACTAGTTAGATCTTAGCATCTACTTGCAGTAAAATAAAGAACAATAATTAAAGTATAGAAATTAAATTATAATAAAAATAAAAAACTAAAATCAAAGTGTAAAAAAAATAAAATTTACATTAATTAAAATTTCAAAATTTAAATATATGGAATTTAAAAAGAAAAAATAAATAGCCTGATCTTTGATCTTGGATCGGCATGGGTGGAAAGATGGTGTAGAAGCCCAGCTTTTCCACTCAGCACTAGTTGCCTCGAAGCAGCCATTAACCTAGAGCCTAGCTTCATCCTATACCAAAGCTTTACTTGGACCGGAGATAATAAACTCTGGAGGCTTGGGGTCTTATTTATAGAGCTAGGAGGGCTGGAGAGTTTTCTTCTAGGCAATGTGGGACTAAGGAGTTCTTTTATCATCAAAATATGGAGAAATCTAAGGGAAAATTAGATTAAAAAGAGTTTTGGATGAATTTTGTTGCTTCAGATGAAATCTAGCCATTGATAGAAATATAATGGATCAAAAATCATCAAAATCGAATGTGTATCAGCCCAGATCAAGTCGAATTAAATTCTAACCGTTGATCACATGTTGATGGAGAAAATTTGGTTGCTGATCGTGCATCTGGAGTCTTGATCACCGTCAGAAGCATTTTGGACCATTGGATCATCCCTTGGATCATGCGCTACCATTGGATGGTGATCTGCATGAAGTCTGAAGCTAAATCAAATCCAAAAATAACCACAGCCGTTCGATCTTGATCGCCAGCTACCGCAGCCGTCCGATGGCGTAATTACTATTTTCATGGACTGCATGGACCGACCGCAATGCAAACCACAGCCAATCAGCACTCCTATCGTTGAGTGAAAAGTTTGAAATGCCCTATGAGCCACGATAGATTTTCTGTGAACCCTTTAAAGGTCTAGGTCCATCATGTGTCACTTTGTGATTCGTCGGTTTCTGCTAAGCTGGCAGTCTATGTCTGGATTATGGACTGGCTGATGGCTTCCACGGTTGAGTTAGCTTGGCTTGGCGCATTTGGATGCGCTAGCTTCGTCGGCTTGGTGGCTTGGCTTGCGGAGGCGACTGAGCCATTTTTTTATTTAATTAATTTTTTCTTTTATCTTTAAAAATTCATATCTTCTTCGTTTTAGCTCCATTTTGCTTCAAACTTATTTTTTTATGATAAAAAAGATGAGCTCTTTCCATTGATAATAAAATTTTATTTTTTAATTTTTATTACTTTTAATTAATTTTTTAATTAATAAAAATATTAATTTCTCAAAAATATGTATCAATTAATTAATAGTTCTTAAAAGTTAAGATAAATTGATTGATAAATTAATATTTTTATTGATAAATTTATGGTACTTATCATACCTTCCAACTTAAGCTTTGCTCATCCTCGAGTAAAGAAAGAATTTAGTTTTAAATATCTTTTAACTTTAGAATTTCAAATTTTACCTAAGCAGTTTTCAAAATGGCTATTGATATTCAGTCAAGCTTAAGTGAGACATATCATTGGGATATTAATACTTATCAATAAAAAAATTAAGTAAAGAATATTAAATTTTTTTAAACTTTTTCTAAATTATCCTATCTTTATCTTTAAATTATCTAAACTTTCATATAGGCCAGTGTATTGCTACTTCCATCCTTCATTTATTAATTTTTATTTTTATATTGCCTACTTTTTGATGTGGATATCATTACTTACTTAGGCAATGGGACCCAGTTACTCAGTTGAAAACCAATATATATATATTTTTTTAAAAAATTTTTAACGTTGTATCACTATTGAGTGTCTTAATCCATTAAGCTTTCTATTTGATCCATGTAGCGAGTCTTGGGCCAATGACTTTCAAACTAGTTGACTTTAGACCACTAGGTATAGAATACCCCTCGGACTTACTAGCTCGAATCAAACAAGCTATGAGTTAAGACTAGCTTTACAAAGAGCTTCTCTATCCTTCCTACCTTTTGAAGTGAAACTCAATGCTTGCTTAGACAAAGAGGTCCGATTACTCAGTGAGAAGTACTTAAAAACTATTTTATTAAAATAAATTTTTTATATGAAGAAACGTATAGTTACCCTACATAAGCCTACAAAAAGTAGACTTTTCTGTGATGCTAGTAGAAAAAATTAAAAATGCTCAAGAAAAATCTTTTATGTTCTAAATTTAATTCTTTATTGAATTTTCTTAATACTTGATTCCTCAATATCTCATAGATTCTCTGATCTGTATATCAATTTTTTTTTAGAAATGCTTAGTTTAATTCAATTCTTAAGTATAATCAGGTGTTTAAATACTAAATACTAACTTTTTTGAGAACTTAAAATTTTAAAATTTTTATTTTTCTCCCCCCAACTTAATTGACATTGTCCTCAATGGAGAAGAAAAAATAAAGGAAGTAATAAAGAACATGAAAGAATACACCTGACTATATTTGGTCTAGCACATATCTTTAAAAATTTAAACTCTCCCTCCAACTTATTTAAATTATCCTAAAAAAAGAATTAAATAAAAAATAAATTAAACTAAAGAAAACTAAATATTGGGTTGCCTCCCAATAAGTGTTAAGTTTACCATCTTCAGCCAGATACAATGCAGCTTACTATCCTGTGTCAAATATTGGATTGACAAATTTCAATGATTTTGGATTGTCCATCTTAGGAAGGTAATTTCTTATCCCTTTATTGACATAATCATTGTTAATTTTAGGGACATAATTTATGACCCCATTCTCAGACCCATGTTTATTAAGAAATTCTCCTATTTATTCTTCTAAAATACTCATGAATTAAGTTTTTGTATTAGAAGTTAAGTTTGATTCAATGGGTGCTGGAAGGATGACTAAAGGCAGTTTTAATTTTGGAGATAAATTAATGTGATCTTGCTTAAACAACTCCATTGAAACTTCATTACATGCCTCTTGATTTTTGTAAGAAGAACCGACTTCTATGGTTGAAGGGAATAGGACATTAGGTTTATAAGTCTCGGATAAATCATCTATTCTCTTTTTCCCCATGTCTATCTCATTTAAACTGAAACCAGCATCAGTACTAGTTTCTGGCTCAGGTTCTTCTATGTGGTTAGTCTTAGTACTAACCTGTTCCTCTAAATTTTTATTTTGGCTAGCATCAGTACTAGCCTCTCTCGCCTGGTCTTGGTATGGGTCCATAAGAATACTATAGCTTTTAAGTTCAAAAATTATTTTGGCATTCTCAACTTGAGGATTCTTAAGTGAGACATTAAATTGATAACTTAGTTCAGGTAGTTGGTGGACATTAGGTGGGTTGTTTGAAATTGGTAGGCTCGGTAGTTGATCTAGTTCTCTCCTTGTGTTAGATTCAGCTAGTTGTCCAATTTGAGCTTCTAGCTTGGCGATAGATTGCTGTTGAGTCAGAATCAATTGTTGAAGTTGGTTAAATCTAGCATCAGCTAGATTGGTCTGTTGAGGAGGTGGGTATGAGGGCTGATTATGATGTGGTGGCTGAAAAGACTTACTAGGCTGACCTCTGTTATAAGTATAGTTCTGGTATTGAGGTCTATTATGATAATTTTACACTGATGGAGTTTGGATCTGAGTCTGAGTCTGTTGTGATTTCCAATAAAAATTGGGATGGTTTCTCCAGCCAGAGTTATATGAATTTGAAAATGGATCATTAACCGACTTGGAGTAGTCTTTAGCAGCTTAGACTTGTTCTTGGATAAAAGGTGGAAACTGTGCAGTCATAGGACATTCACTCACATGATGGGTTGGGCTAGCATAGATTGAACAAATCTCCTAATAATTAGAAGATGATGTGAATTATGCAGGAGATTGTTGACCTAGGGTTAGGACTTGATCTAATTTCTAAGCAAGAAAGTCTACTTTATTTATCAAATTTGAAGCAGTCGTAGGACTAGATTCTAGATGTTTAAATTCATGAATCCCTGCCCAAGTTTGATAGAAAGATAACGAAGTATGGTTAATTGAGTTTTCACTCAGGAATTCAAATAAGGTATAGGCTTCATTCTCACTCTTGTTCATGAATGCACCTCCACAGGATGTATCCACCATTTGTCTGTATTGGTCTCCTAAACCCTCATAGAAAGTTTGAACTATTTGCCACTTAGATAGATCATGATGTGGGCATTTACTAAGAAGTTCCTTAAGTCTCTCTCATGACTCATGAATCTGTTCCCCTGAAAGTTGAGCAAATCTAGTGATAGCTCGCCTCATAGTATTGGTTCGGCCTGTGAGGTAAATTATTTTAAGAAATTTACATTGCAAGTCAGCCCAAGTTTTAATTGATCTTCCTATTCTGCCAAGCTAGTACTTGGCCTTGTCTTTTAATGATAAGGAAAATAAAATTAGTCTGAGGGCATCATTAGTTAAATTTTGAATTCTCACCGTAGAGCAAATTTCTAAGAATTCATCCAGATATTTATAAGGATCTTCATTAGTGTTCCCATAGAAAGATGGGAGCATCTGGATTATGGTCAGCTTGTCACATAGTGGGTAGCATGAATTTTAGATAATTGAATACAAGTTGATGGGTTATAGGTGGAAGAAATAAAGTATTCTTTCATCTGCTTAGGTGGTTCTCTAAAATTTTCAGCCATTTGGTTATCGGGTTTAATACAATTCAGCCTTTTAATTTTATGGTTGGATTCAACTAAATCAAGTAAAGCAATTTTCTACTGTGCATGCACTAGTGCAACCCTAACGTGTGGTTCAAAAATTATTTTGGAATATTTTTTTATATTATTTTATTATATTAAAAATTAATTATTTAATTTTTTAATTTATTAATTTTAATTTAATTTAATTTAATTATTATTTTTAATATTTTTTTTAGTTAGTTTAATTTAATTTTTATTTTATTTTATTTTTAGAGGAGAAAGGAGAAGAAAGAAAGAAAAGTTCTAAAGAAGAGGTCCTAAGGAGTCCTAGAACTAAGAAGAGAGAGAAGAATTAGGTTTAATGTTGGTTAGCAATCAAGTTGATCAATTAATCCTGACATGGTTATCCTAGATCTAGATAGCTCCTAATTATCAAGGTCACCTTCAAGCCCTCCAAGTGTAAGATCAGCCAATCAACTGGCCAGGTAAGTGTAAGGTCCGTGGGAGTCCCCCCATTGCTTGCCTTAGACACCAATTATGCTTGGCAAGGTAAGCGAACTGAACCAATTAGAAACCACCTTCCTTTGGACCTAGTCGTCTCTAAACCACTTTCCTAGACACCAGTCAAATTGACTAACCCTAACCTGATTTAACTCTTAGGGTTCCTTATCCTATTGAGCTCGAACTTTTAGAGCTGATATCTAATTGATTTTAAAATTAAAGACTTAGGTCAACGCAGGATGCTGGTTGGTTATTTATGGTCTAAGGAAGGGTGATCAAATTTTTACCTTATCTTGTTTAATTGGGTGTTGCCCTTAATTTGATTTAATATGATATGTAAAAAAAAAAAATTCAATCAAAGGGTTCTATGCAATTTAAACTAGATGTATGCAACTAATTGAATTCTAAAAGGCTTACCTTGCCTCCAGCAATCATCAGAAAAAATAAAACTAATATGATGCATGCTCTAAATAGTTAGAGTTTCTAATCTTATCATGAGACTTTTAATTAGATTTAAATTAATATTTTTTAAATTAATTTAAAAATAAAATAAATAAATAAATAAAAAGAGGACTAGAGTTAGGATTGATCTCACCAAGATTAGATGCTTTCTTCCTTTTTCCTTTTTTTTTCTTTTTTTTCTACAAAATAAATAAATAAAAAGTTAGTAATCAATATTTAAAAAAAATATTTATAATTAATTTATAAAAAAAATTAAAGAAATCAAAGAAAAAATAGCATCTATTTCTTCTCCGGCAACGATGCCAAAAACTTGATAAGAACGTTATGTTGTCATTAAGAAACCATGTTTATTAGTTTAATTCAACTTCTTAAAATAATTAAAAATATGTAGATAGCAGTGAGTCGGGTCGAATCCATAAGAAAGATAGTATTTTTAGATTTAAAATCTTTAATTTTTTTTTAAAAAAAGAAAAGAATTTGAAAATAGAATTTGAAGTCGAAAATTAAAATTTAAAATTACAAAGTAAAAATTAAATTATATAGAAAAGTAAACTTGGTACTAAGATCTACTAGTTAGATCTTAGTATCTACTTGCAGTAAAATAAAGAACAATAATTAAAATATAAAAATTAAATTATAATAAAAATAAAAAAATAAAATCAAAGTATAAAAAAATAAAATTTACATTAATTAAAATTTTAGAATTTAAATACATGGAATTTAAAAAGAAAAAAAAATAAAATAAAATAGCTTGATCTCTGATCTTGGATCGGCATAGGTGGAAAGATGGTGTAGAAGCCCAGGTTTTTCTTTCGGCACCGGTTGCCTCGAAGCAGCCATTAACCCAGAGCTTGGCTTCACCCTATACCAAAGCTTTACCTTGATCGGAGATAATGAACTCTGGAGGCCTGAGGTCTTATTTATAGAGCAAGGAGGGTTGGAGAGTTTTCTTCTAGGCAATGTGGGACTAAGGAGCTCTTGCATCATCAAAATATGAAGAAATTTGAGTGAAAATTAGATTAAAAGGAGTCCTGGATGAATTCTATTGCTTTTGGTGAAATCTAGCCATTGATAAAAATCCAATAGACCAAAAATCATCAAAATCGGATGTGTATCAACTCAGATCAAGTCAGATTAAATTTTGGCTGTTGATCATGCATTAATGAAGAAAATCTGGCTGCTGATCGCGCGTCTGGAGTCCTTATCACTATCGGGAGCACTTTGGACAGTTGGATCATCCCTTGGATCATGCACTGCTGTTGGATGGCGATCCACATGAAGTCTAAAGCTGAATCAAATCCGAAAATAATCATAGTCGTTCGATCTTGACCACAAGCTATTGCAGCCATCCGATGGCATAATTACTATTCCCATGGACCGCATGGACCAGCTGCACCGCACACCACAACCAATCAGTGCTCCTGTCATTGAGTGAAAAGTCCAAAATGCCTTGTGAGTCGTGATAGATTTTTTGTGAACCCTTTAAGGGTCTAGGTCCACCACGTGTCGCTCTATGATTCGCCAATTTCTGCGGAGCTGACGATTCACGCTTGAATCATGGACCGACTGATGGCTTCCATGGCTGAGTCAGTTTGGCTTGGCGCATTTAGATGCACCGACTTCGTCGGCTTGGTGGCTTGGCTTGCGGAGCCGGCTGAGCCATTTTTCTTTTTTTATTTAATTTTTTTCTTTTATCTTTAGAAATTCATATCTTCTCCATTTTAGTTTCGTTTTGCTTTAAACTTATTTCATTGTGATAAAAGAAAATGAGCTCTTTCCACCGATAATAAAATTTTATTTTTTAATTTTTATTATTTTTTAATTAATTTTAATTAATAAAAATATTAATTTCTTAAAAATATATATCAATTAATTAATAATTCTTAAAAATTAATATGAATTAATTGATAAATTAATATTTTTATTGATAAATTTATAATACTTATCAATATACCCTGACACACTTTTATTGTTATCATGGTCAAATTGAAAGCTGGAGTCTTTAAACCCCATAAGCTTCAGATCTGACTCACCATAAATCAATCATTGGTTCTTAGTATTTCTCAAATACTTAAGGATGGTTTTAACCACTGTTGGAGATAAATCCCATGCCAGCCGAAGTCTAGCTCGATACCCAGCCTAATGCAACCAGTAGCCGTAGAAGAGCTTCGGCAGATGGGCTTCAGCCGAACTCCCAATGGCCGAGCTTCTTTCAGCAGGCCGAACTAGTTAGTTGCCGAGCTTCTTCCGGACTCCCAGCGTCAAGACCGAACTTCTTGGGCGGCCAAACTCCTTTGGACTCCCCACGGCCGAACTCCTTCGGACCCCCACGGTCGAACTCTTCGGACCGACTCCAAGCGGCCGAGCTTCAACGAAGTCCCCAAGCGTCCGAACTCCTCGGCAATCGTCCCTCGGCCGAACTCTATGGAGGGCCGATCCTTCAGCCAGCCAAACTCCCCCAGCCTTCCCTTCTGTCGGACTCTACTATGAGATGAATTATCGCCATCAGTCTACGACGGGCGACGAAACCAGACGACATGGCTGCCACCTCTAGCAACACCACTCCCTGACGACGCCCTCCTCTCCGTACCGAACTCCATGCGGCCCATGACTTGCCAGTATGGCCGTCACCAACCATCTGACGACGCCTTCCTCTCCGTACCAAACTTCATGCGATGGTATGGCTGTTGCCATCAGCTAAGCTCCGCCTATAAAGGACCCTCCAGATACGCCAAGGCTAAGCTCTCTGACCTCTAGTCTCTATGAGCTCTCCTCTTCTTCTCTAAGCTCCAGAACTCATTCCGAGCACTCCATTCCTGTTGGTCGAAAACTGACTTGACCGTCGGAGGGTCCTGCCGGAGCCACCTCCCACCGATTTTGGATGGGACTTTGTTTTGCAGGTCCCCGACAGCGACCTCAGCGGCCTCGACTCTGGCGACGATGAGTTTCTGCACCAACAGATTGGTGCTAGAGGAAGGGCCCGAATCTCTGGGGTTCCCTTGTTCTTAAAGGAGTGCTCGGCGATGATTTCTCTCTCTCTGGAGATCCGTTCTTCCTTCTCTCCCAAAGAGAAAATGCCTCGAGAGCTTCGACTCGACGATCGGCTCTAGTTGCGGCCCCGACAGCCCAGGCCCCACCCGAAGCCACCGCAGATGCAGAGAAGTTTTGGACGGGTTTGCGGCCCCGTCGAGATGATGCAGGACGTGCGACAACCTCTGGCGGAGACTTTGCCCACAAGCCCGCCACGAGGATGCGAGGAATCGGCCTTAAGGAAGAGCATTTGGGCATGCCAATCTCCCTTAGGAGAGAAATGAAGCATGAAGTTCTCCCGTGGAAAGTTTCGTGGGAAAGCGGAATGAAGCTCCGCGCAAGCGAAGCCCAAACTTCTCGAGCTCACCACAAAGGAAGCCCCCGATAGAAGGGCGCGAAGAAATCCTCCTCCCGAAAGGTTCCGCAACTATGACCCACTCCTCTAACTCGAATTCTGCTCCAAGACGAGATTGAAGAGCTCGTCAAAAAGGGACGATGGGATAAATTCCTCCGACGCCAGCCTGAAGCAGGAGAAGATCGGCTAAAGGCACTGCCATAAGTAGAAAAGACAAGAAGGTCGGCCGCCTCGCAGCATCATCAACGCCACCCGGGGGAGGAGCTAGGAGCTGGCTACATCGGCGATTCATCGTCTCCCAGCGACAAAGTCAACAGATGCATGCTCCAAATTAAGGAGGCTAGCATGTAATAGAGGAGGTCGTCTGGATGGGACTCGCTGCCCGAGGGAACTCAGAGGAACAATACCCCGACGACCCTCAAAAGAAAATGTGCTGCGAGTGGCTTCCCCTCGGTAAAATTGTTTCCTCTCAATAATATTGTTTCTGGATGCAAAAACTATGCGACGACAGGGAAGAAGCAGTCAATAATTGCTGCATTAGGAACAAAAGGAGAACCTCATCCTAACGCGAGCACCAACCTCGGCTAGAGATAAGATCTCTCCCGAGCGACCGTGGGCCCGTTGGGAATAGGAGGAGAACCTCGTCTTAACGCGAGCAACAACCTCAGCTAGAGATAAGATCTCTCCCGAGCAGTTCGGCCAGAGATAAGATCTCTTTCGAAAAGCAACGCCGGCCAGAGATAAGATCTCTCTTGGATGGTTCGGCCAGAGATAAGATCTCTCCCGAAAAGCAACCTCGGCCAGAGATAAGATCTCTCCCGAGCAACCACCTCGGCTAGAGATAAGATCTCTCCCGAGCAATTCGGCCAGAGATAAGATCTCTCCGAGGTTCGGCCAGAGATAAGATCTCTCCCGAAAAGCAACCTCGGCCAGAGATAAGATCTCTCCCGAGCAGTTCGGCCAGAGATAAGATCTCTCCCGAGAGTTCGGCCAGAGATAAGATCTCTCCCGAAAAGCAACCTCGGCCAGAGATAAGATCTCTCTCGAGTGAAGGAGTGAAGGCCTCGTTCACAAAAGACGAGATGGGGGGAGAGGCTCGGACGACGGTCCGCATGTGCCCCCACAGCCCGTTTGGAATAGGAGGAGAACCTCGTCCTAACGTGTGCAAAGTTCATGTCCGAGCTCCGAAGTCCACAGGAAAGAGAGTCTCCATCAACCTCGGCCAGAGATAAGATCTCTCCCGAGCGATCGTGGACAACTTCGGCTATGGATCAGATCTCCCCCGAGGGACTGGGCCAACTTCGGCAGTAGGAGATGAGATCTCCCCCGAGCGCCCGCATCAACCTCCGAGCTAGTAACCTCAGGATAAGGTCCTCGACAACCTCGGCCAGAGCGCCTGAGTAACCTCGGATAGACGTAAGGCCCGCGACGACCTCGGCCAGAGAGCTTCAACATCGACCTCAGCTAGAGAAAGCTATCATGTCAACCTCGGCTGGAGAGCTTCAACATCGACCTTGGCTAGATAAAGCAACTGTATCAACTTCAAGCTAGAGATGGGATCTCCCCCGAGCTTCGACCCAGACCAGCACAGAGCTCAGAGGAAGACTTCGGCAGTCGCCTTTCCTGCACTCCCTTCCTTCGATTTTTGAACTCGAGAGTGGGGGGGCTAGTGTTGGGGATAAATCCCACGCCAGCCGAAGTCTAGCTCGATACCCAGCCTAATGCAACCAGTAGCCGCAGAAGAGCTTCGGCAGATGGGCTTCAGCCGAACTCCCAGCGGCCGAGCTTCTTCCAGTAGGCCAAACTAGTTAGCTGCCGAGCTTCTTCCGGACTCCCAACGTCAAGATCGAACTTCTTGGGCGGCCGAACTCCTTCGGACTCCCCATGGCCGAACTCCTTCGGACTGACTCCAAGCGGCCGAGCTTCAACGAAGTCCCCCAGCGCCCGAACTCCTCGGCAATCGTCCCTCGATCGAACTCTACGGAGGGCCGACCCTTCAGCCAGCCGAACTCCCCCAGCCTTCCCTTCTGCCGGACTCTACTATGAGATGAATTGTCGCCATCAGTCTGCGATGGGCGATGAAACCAGACGACATGGCTACCACCTCTAGCAACACCACTCTCTGACGACGCCCTCCTCTCCATACCGAACTCCATGCGGCCCACGACTTTCCAGTATGGCCGTCACAAACCGCCTGACGACGCCTTCCTCTCCGTACCGAACTCCATGCGATGGTATGGCTGTCGCCATCAGCTAAGCTCCACCTATAAAGGACCCTCCAGATAATGCCAAGGCTAAGCTCTCTGACCTCTAGTCTCTATGAGCTCTCCTCTTCTTCTCTAAGCTTCGGAACTCATTTCGAGCACTCCATTCCTGTTGGCCGAAAACTAACTTGACTATCGGAGGGTCCTGCCGGAGCCACCCCCCACCGATTTCGGATGGGACTTTGTTTTGCAGGTCCCCAACGGCGACCTCAGCGGCCTCGACTCCGACGACCTCCGACGACGATGAGTTTCTGCACCAACAACCACCTTCCAATGATTTTCTCTAGGGTCAGACTGGTATCTACTCACTACTCCTAGTGAGTATGCCACATTTGGTCTCATACATATCATTGCATGCATAATAGAACCCACTGCCGAAGCAGATGAAATTCTACTCATATGCTCTTTCTCTTCAGAAGTTGTCGAATAATCCTTCTTAGAGAGAGAAATTCCTTAGCCTATCAAAAGATAGTCCTTTTTTGAATTCTTCATGTTGAACCTCTTCGGCATAGTTTCTATGTATGTGGACTGGGATATACTAAGTATCCTTTTAGATCTATCCCTATAGATCTTCTTCCCTAGGATGTAGGATGCTTTACCCAAGTCTTTCATGGAGAAGTATGATGACAACCAGACTTTTATTCCTTGTAGTGTAGAGATATCATTTTTTATTAAAAAAATATCATCCACGTACAAAATAAGGAATACCACAGTGGACCATTTGCCCATTTATAAATACAGGATTTTTCTCCATTCTTAATGAAGCCATACATTTGATCGCTTTATCAAAATGCATGCTCCAACTCCAAGATGCTTGCTTTAATCCATAAATGAATCTCTAAAGCCTGCACACCTTGGACTCATCTGTGGATGTGAATCCCTCAGATTGTATCATATACACCTCTTTAGTTAGCTCTTTATTTAGGAAAGCCGTCTTCACATCCATCTGCCAAATCTCATAGTCCAAGTGGGCAGCTATTGCAATCATTATCCGAATTGATTTGAGCATTGCCACTGGGGAGAATGTCTCATCATAGTCAATACCATAACGTTGACGATACCCCTTGGCAACCAAATGAACTTTATAGGTCTCCTTCTTTTCGTTTGTGCCTCTTTTCCTTTTGAATATCTATTTACACCCAATGGGTTTAACCCCTTCAAGTGGATCAACTAATATCCATACATCATTGACCTTCATAGAATCCATTTCGAATCTCATGGCTTCTAGCCATTTCTCAGAGTCGGATCTCTGCATCACATCCATATAAGTGATAGGGTCCTCATCATTCTCATCGAATTCGATAGGATCACCATCTTAGACCAAGAGTCCATAGTATCTATCCAGATGGCATGGTACTCTATCGGATCACTTAAATGGTGCGGGTTTACTAGGCTTCGGATATGATCTGATCAAATCGAACTTAGGTTCAACATTCTGTGTTGGACTTTCTATCTGTTGAACTTCATCAAGTTCAACCTTAGAGGCAACAGTTCCTTCACTAAGGAACTTCTTTTCCAAAAAGGCCATCCTAAGGCTGACGAAGACCTTTTGTTCATTAGCATGGTAGAAATAGATCCTTTGGTCTCTTTTGGATATCCTACGAATGTACACTTATCAGACTTAGGTCTAAGTTTGTCTGTAACTAACCGTTTGACATAAGCCGGGCACCCCCAAACCCTAAGGTGTGAAAGTGCTAGCATATGCCCTATCCATATCTCATACATGATTTTAGCTATAGACTTACCTGAAATCATATTTAATAGATAACAAGCCGATTCGAGTGCATATCCCCAGAAGGATATTGATAAGCCGACAAATTCCATCATGGATCAAACCATGTCTAACAAAGTTCAATTCCTCCTTTCAGACACACCATTATGCTGTAGTATTTCAGGAGGAGTCCATTGGGAGAGAAACCCATTCTCTCCTAGATAAATGAGAAACTCATTAGAAAGGTATTCTCCTCCTCGGTCAGATCGAATAGTTTTAATACTCTTTTCAGTTTATTTTTCTACTTCACTTCGAAATCATTTGAATATTTCAAAAGAATTTGACTTATGTTTCATTAGATAGACATATCCATATCTGGATAGATCATCTGTGAAAGTGATGAAGTAGACATATCCACCTCTGGCACTTGTGCTTATTGGTCCACATACATCAGTATGTACTAGACTTAAGAGGTCATCAGCTCTCTCACCTTTTTCAGTAAAAGATGATTTGGTCATTTTACCAAGAAGACAAGACTCACAGATTGAAAGTGATTCACAATAACTGACTTCGAGGATTCCCTCTTGAGTCAACCTTCTTATCCTGTTCTTGTTTATATGACCTAGCCTACTGTGCCATAAGTAGATATATGATACACTATCTAATTTTGGATGCTTGCCAGTAGAATAGACTACATTAATAGGTTGTGATAACATATATACACCATTGTTCAATTATCCACAGAAAGAAATAACACCATTCATAATGACATTGCAAACTCATTTTTTTATTGAAATTTTATAATTATTCATGGCCAAAAGGTCTACAGAAATAATATTTAAAAAAAAACTAGGATACAAATGACAATCACTAAGAACAATGGTATGAGATTCAAATACAAGTTTCAAAATTTCTAAAGCTAGAACTGGAACTGATTTTCCATCTCCAACATTGAGGAATCTCTCGCCTTGCTCGAATCTTCTACTGGCCTGCAATCCCTACAATGAATTGTAAATATGGTAAGGGCTACCTGTATCCAATACCCAGTCAGTAATATCATAAATAGAAAAATTGCAAGGAGTTGTCATATAAATACCTTACCCAGCAATAGCTAGCTTCTTTCTCTATCCATTCGGATCTAGGAAGGTAATGTACTGAGGATAGTTCCTCTTTCAGTGCCCCCACTTCTTGCAAAAGAAGCATTCAACTTGACTCTTATCAGGCTTGATCTTCATGGTCTGGCCCTATACTAATGTCCCAGCCTGAACTTGCACATTCTTTGTTTTCTTCTTCTTATTCTTCTTCTCTTTTCTAAAGGATCGAGAACCAGAAGATGAACCTCCCACTAAGTTCATCGACTCTTTATGGAGCTGGTGATCCTTCTCAAAGTTCTGAAGTAACCCCAGTAAGCCGTGGTAGTTTACTTCAAACTTTGTCATTCTGTAATGAGTAAGGAAAGGGAGTTAGGACTTTGGCAGGAGTTTAGTATTACATCTTTTCCAAGTTGTTCATGCAAGAAAAAGCCGAGTTTGCTCAAGCGCTCTATCAGCTAGAACATGTACAGTACATGATCAGTGATAGAGGTTATGTCTTGTATTCTAGCATTGAAGATGGCGCAACTAATCTTGTACCTCTCAACATCATTGGGTGAGCCAAAAGAATCCTCCAATATTTGGAGCATTTCATTTGGCTGAGTTGTCTCAAACCTACAACTGAGCTCATCGCTCATCACAGCCAGCATAATGCAGCACACCGTGGTTCGATCACTGAGCTACTTCTGATAAGTGTCTCTGACTATTCCACATGCATTGACAGCTGGCTCCTGAGGTGCAGGATCCGTCAGCACATATAGGATCCATTCATGCTCTAGGACAATCTTCAACTTTCGGTACCAACTACCGAAGTTAGGTCCCACCAACTTATCATTGTCCAACAATGATCGGAGTGATAGGGAAGTGGCCATGTCTGCACTAAGAAAAACTAAAACCTAATTAGTAATTGATTCATTAAACCTAAAGATTTAAACTTTAATCAAAAGGTTTCTCCCACTATATTATTCGAATTGGTAGCCTCTACCTCCAATTCGAGGAATTATCCTAATTCCTTAGTGGCTACTATAATCCACATAGACTGTACATGAGTCCAACTTTGGTTGGCCAACCTATGTATATCTAATGGTAGGTTCATAATCAATTATTACTCCAAATAATTTCTACTAATTAAATTTTGCCTCAGCCCTGGATTAGTTGGCTTTGGCCTTCTCAGAAAAGGGTCCAGTTAGCTCCAACCATTTGTATGACCATGCTTAGCCCATCTAACCAATGAATGATCAGGCCTAACTTTAGTTGGCCCACTTGACCACCATTTAGAAAGATGTATCAAAGAGATCATATAATGAATGATAATTCCATCAACCGATAATCACCAGGCCTTTGGGCCTCCAATGATTATCCAATTGATGGACCCATTATCATCCACTTTAATGGGAGGCTATGATCTAGTTATCATATAACTATTTTATTTTAGGGATCTAATAATTTTAAAAAATTTATTTATAGGAGTGAGTAGGTCAGATTAACCAGCTTGTCATGATCACCCCACTGATTTCACCAAGTCAGCTTAAGGGAGACCACTAACAGGCTGGTCTAGGAGCATCTAAATCAATTACACTGATTTACCTATCTAACATGGGTCAGCTCGAATAGTCAAGTGATTCAATCAAAACATAATCTCACCAAAAGGCCAGGTAAGTTTAATCAGTGAGAGGGTCTGCCAAAGCTTACCTTAGACACCATCAGAAATGGTCAGGTAAGCAGGCTGCCAATTAAAAACCACTGGTCTGATTTACCTTAGACATCAACTGATTTAATTAGTTTTAATTAGATTAAGCTAATAGTTCATGCTAGACCACGTAGTCAAGAATCAAGTCCATCTTGGGTCTTGTTAAAGACATGGACTTGATCGACTATAACTATTATAATTGATCTAGAGAATCCTTGATCTAATGTAAGATAATAATTGATTAGATTTAGTCAATTCTCTAATTAAGTCCATTCTTTAATCTAACCCTAGGTCTAACCTAATTAATGGCCCTAATCCCCACCAACCCATTTAACCCAATGTATTATGATTTGTGTCTTAGGATCTTCAATTTATAATCCTAGATCCTAATCAATTAACTTCTTAATTCTTAATTATGTTTTGAGTTGAGGGTTGGGGTTCAGCTTTTCAAAAATGATTTTCATATTTATAAAATATTTTTACAACATGGTTCTATCAATCAAGTTGCATATTTGATTCATAATCAATATACAAGTAAAATAAACATAAAACTACTTTAGATCTAATCTAAATAGGTTCATGTAATTAAAATAATTTTAATTATAATCAATCATAAATCTTCCTAGATCAAATCTAATATATTTATGATGATTGAAGTTAGATTAAAATATTTTTAATCAGATCATAAAATCTCTTAGGTCTAATCTAAAATTTTATGATCAATATTTTAGATCAGTACGTACTAGGACAACCTATTCACTGTAAGGGATAAACCTTACAGCAAGACAACCTTATGACAGTCCGTGCAATCTAAAATATTTTATTTTTAAATCTAAAACTATTTTAAATTTATTAAATTATAAATAAAATTAGATCAAATCTAATAAATTTATGATTAGAGTTAGATCATCATGAACTAGGACAATCTTTTCACTGTAAGGGATAAACCTTAAGCAAAACAACCTTATGGCAGTTCGTGAGACCTGAATTTTTTTTTTAAATTTTAGATTTAATAATTAGATTATAAATTAGATCTAATCTAAACATGCAGAAAAATCATGTAACAAGAACTTAGGCTCTGATACCAATTGTTGGAACCAGATCTAGGGTTTCATGGGTAGATCTTGAAACTTTTTCAAGATTATGCAGTGAAAGATTTAAATAAATAAATATTTATTTAAATAAATATATAAATACCTAGATCTTAGATCTATTATATGATCAAGATATGATATTAAATCAATAATTAAAATTAAATAAAAAAAAAGGTTGATCAAATCAACCTAGATCTACACTACATCAAAAGCAGGTATGAAGTTAACAGATCAGATCTATTACCTAAGCAAGTTAGACATTCTAACTTGCTGATCTGGGATTGACGATAAAGTCATAAGCCGCACATGCCTCCGACCTCCAGAAGTCATCCACACGAGCCTACAAACACGATCAAAGATCCTGATGCAGGAAATCAGCATAGCATGCTAGTACTGTGTTGATCTCTCTTCAATGGTCGATCTGATGCTTCTTTCTTTGAAACTTGGACTCTCCAAAATATGAGAATGAAGAAGAGAGTTTTATAATCTGAGACTCTCTTAGAAAAATCTCAAAAGAAGGAGGAGAGATGAGGAATAAAACAGCCTTAGAAGAAGACCCTCTTCTTCTTCTCTTTTCTCTCACCTAGATACCTAGTTTGGTGTCTATGGAACCCCCATGCCCAAGGACCCTCTTTCTCTGATTTTTGCACACCCCAAATCTCTCCCAAAGATCTATATTTTATAAAAAAAATTAGATCAAAATTTATCCTAAATTTATAGAAAAAGAAGAGTCCTTGTCTAGTTCAAAAATTAGACAAGACAGGACTAGATTTGGCAAGTAGTTGGGGCACCCAACTCTCGGATGCCCCTCTGATTTTTTTTGGTAAATCTAGTAAGGAAAAGCACACAAAAAACCTCTCACTCATGTGAAATTAGGAAGGAAAAATAGGAGATGGGCGGCACACATGGAAGGAGATGTTTTGGTTTATAAGGATTCTATCTCATAGAATCCTAAATCAAAACTAACTTCCTCTTAGACTTAGTCAACTACCAAATAACCATATGAGAATAAGAGGGAGAGAAGGGGCATGTGTGAATACCAGAGAGAGACTCTCTATCGCATAAAAAGAGAGGGCATGGGGCATGGAGGGCTAAGGTGGCGCAAGGTGGAATCCTAGTCTCACTAGGATTCCATCTATGACTTGGTCAAACATGGTTTGTCAAACCAAATTAAATCAAAACCAAATCAACTAAATTAAATTAGGTTCTAACCTAATTAAGAAATTAATTAAATTAGATGAAATCAAATTTAATTTTTATTTAATTTTCTAATCAAATTAGAAAATTGGGTTGACCCGAGTCCTAGTTAGACTAGGAGTAGTTCTTCCTTGCACTTGACTTATCTAATAAGCCAATTGGACTTGATCCAATCAAGCCCAAACTAAATCTAATTAAATCATATTTAATTAGACTTAATCCCAGTCCTGTGGCTTAATCAAATTAAGTCAATTCGTAATCTAATTGCTAATCGATCCTCCTACAACACTTGCACTAGGTTAAACACCAATCGTATTGATTGTTTAATCCTAAAAATATTCTAAATCGCTGATCAACCATCCGATCGGAATGTAAACTCTAATGTGTGTGACCTCATAGGTCTGAACCTAAGTTGGTAGCATAGGAATAAATTTCTATGCCAATCAAAATGACCATCTAGCAATGATACCCAATGGTCAGATAGGTTGAAAGGTGTAGAACACCATCCTTAGAACCTATGCGAATATAGTTTCCATATAATTCATCCCCTTGACCACAATGCTCGTAGGACACCTCAGAGTTCAACTATCAACTTTGATCAGGTTGTTCACATTGTATTTCAAAATATCAAATCCATCTGATGGATTACCCTGGCCAAAGTTTTGCTATATTGAAATACAGTGATACATTCTTCTCCAACTCTTGGAGTGGTCAATTCCATCTTGATCACACTCCGATTTTGCAAGTAGTTGACTGTGTCTAGAAGTCTTCCATTGCTGAATTAAAAATTTAGTTAGTCCGATACCAAAGCATAGTGAGTTGCTTGCAAGTCACTGAGGTGATCTTAAGTCTAAGGGATACTTATACCTATATCCCATCAGAGATATTTTCGATAGCAGAATGCTCTGGAATTGGTCACGTTCAATGACGATGTACCCATCATCTCACCTATATGTCATACCAGTGTCTTCACATTCCTTGATTAAGAGGACAACCAACCTATATGGCATATAGCGACCTATGATCGATAGACGTTGTCATCCTAACTTACAGCCTATCATTTGGTAGTGAACAAATTTAAGGACTAATCGATAAATCCTCTCTTTATCGAAACTAAATAGTCCTAAGGACTTCATCACAATAATGAAGTTTATTAGAAGATATAAATTTATGATGAAAAAAGATGCCAAAATATTTTTTATTAATTAATAAATTAATTATAATATCTCAATTATCAATAGGCTGATGATTGGCTTTGGAACATAATTTTCAATAGATAGTTTCTCTTTCAATGCCTCTGCTTCTTACAAAAGAAGCATTCTGCCTGGCTCTAGTCAGGCTTATGCTTATTGGTCTGACCCTGTGTAGACGTCACAACATATGGCTGCACCTTCTTGCTCTTCTTCTTCTTATTATTCTTTCCTTTCTTAAAGGGTCGACTAGAAGAAGATCCTCCCACAATATTCATCGACCCCTTTTGGAGCTGATGATCCTTCTCAAAGTTCTACAGCAACCCCAATAATCCATGGTAGTTCACTGTCAGCTTTGTCATTCTAAAATGAGTAAGAAAAGGAAGGAAGGACTTGGGCAATGAATTTAGGATTGCATCCTTTCCGAGCAACTCATGCAGGGAAAAATCCAACTTACTTAGGCATTCAATCAACTCGATCATGTACAATACATGATTAGTGACTGACATCCCATCCCTCATATGAGCATTGAAAATGGCACAACTAGTTTTGTGCCTTTCAATGTTGTTAGATGTGCCAAAGGAGTCATTCAACATTTGAAGCATCTCCTCGGGCTGGGCATTCTAAAACCTATGGTTGAACTCATCATTCATCATTGCCAGCATAATGCACCAAATGGTGATTTTGTCATTGAGCCACTTTCGGTAAGTGTCTCTCAGCCTAGATAGCATTGGGAGCTGGCTCCTCGGTGTCGGATCAGTCAATAGGTACAAGATCCGTTTATGCTCTAGGATGATCTTCAACTTTCGATACCAGCTATTGAAGTTGGGTCCCATGAGTTTGTCATTATCTAACAATGATCAGAGCGACAGGGTAGTAGCCATTTTTGCACAAAAGGATAACCATAGACCTAATTAGTATATAAATTATTTAATCTAAATACTTGGCTTTAGTATAAAGGTTCTTCCACTATTTTATTTGAATCGATAACCTCTACCTCTAATTCGAGGAATTACCCCTAATTTCTTAATGGGTACTAGAATCCACATAGGCTACATGAGCCCAACTTTGGTTGGTCAACCCGTGTGCACCTATGGGTAGGTTCATAACCAATTGCTTCACCAAACAACTTCTAGTAATTTTAATTTTGCTCCGAAAATCTAATTAGTAGGCTTTGGCCTCCACTGAAAAGATCCAGTTAGGTCCAACCATTAACATGACCATATTTGGTACATCAGACCAACGAATGATCAGGCCTAACTTTGACCGGCCAACCTGACTACCATTAGAAAGACATGATTAAATTATCATATTATGAATGATAATTTCATTAGTCAATAAGCACTAGATCTTTGGACCTCCAATGATTATTAAACTAATGAACCTATTATCACTCAACTTAATGGAAGGCTATGACTTAGTTATCACCATAACCTTATCATTTTAAGGATCTAAAAATTTTTAAAAATTTTATTAAATAAATTTAAGAAGAATTGACCAGCCAATTTGGATCCTTCCACTAATTTTACCAAGTCAGATCAATAAGGACCTAATTCAAGCCAACATTAGGAGCACCTAAATCAGTCAAACTGATTTACCTAATTGACATGGATGAGCCCAAATCATCAAGTGGTCTAATCAAAACCTAATTCACCAAGATGGCTAGGTAAGTGAGATCAGTGGAAGGGATATGCCATTAACTCGTCAAAGATAGAATCAGTGTGAGTAGCTTCCAATTAAAAATCACTAGTCTGAGCAGCTAGACTTACCTTAGACACCATCCAGTTCATTAGTTTTAATTTGACCAAGTTAGCAATTTTAGGTTCGACCATGTAGCCACGAATCAAGTCCATTTGGTCCTCATTAAAGGCATGGGCTTGACCAACTACAACTATTATAATTTGGTTTAAAGAGTCCTTGACCTAATCTAAATCAACATTTGGTTAGATTTGATCAATTACTCTAATTTAGTCCATTCTTTAACAAACATTTGGTCTAATCTAATTAGTGGACCTAATTCGACTAACCCGATTAATCCATAATTTTATGATCAATGTCTTAGGATCTTTAATTCACAATTCTAGATCCTTATTAATCATAGTTAATTCTCAATTAAGTTTAAGGTTGAGGGTTGGGGTTCAGCATTTCAAAAATATTTTTTAAATTTTGAAAGGTTCTATACATCCTAGCACTGTTTCAATAAATAAGTTGACTCATTTTAAAAATGGGTTGGCTTATTTCAGAAACAAGCACTAGATGTAAGTTAGATCACATAAAACCCATCAATTTAGATCTTTAGCCAACTTCTCGATTGGACTGGCTTGGATTCCATCTGAGCTAGCCTGAACAGAAGCCGAGCCGGCTCAGTTTTAGAGATAGCTGGCTTGGGCAAAAAATCAGAAGCCTAACATTCTCGTTGGGAAGGCTCAGATCAAATTTGAGCTGGCCCAAATTGAAGCCAAGCTAGCTTAATTTCTGACCGAGCCGGCTAGAGCATCAATCCAGAAAGTGTATCATGGCTGGCATGCTAGTTGAGCTAGCTCGATTCCTGAGCGAGCCTACTCGATCAGCGTATAGAACCTTCCTATGATCCTTTTCATGTTTTATCTAAATCTATGTACTCTACATAAAAATCATGAAACTATTTAGATCTAATGTAAACACTTAATCATGATAAAATTTAGATTAAACATGTTCAAACATATCATAAAAATCATTAGGTCCAATCTAAAGTTTTTATGATCAATTTTCTAGATCGCAACGTACTAGGACAACCTCTCCATTGTAACAGGTAAACCTTACAGCAGGAAAACCTACAGTCCATGCGATCATCATTTTTATTTTTTAAATCAGATTATTATTTAGATCTAATCTAAAAATAATCTAAAATATGCATATATAATACATCAACGGACCTCCCGCTCTGATACCAATTGAAGGGAATGCGTAGGGTTTCTAGCTCTACTTTAGAAAACTTTTTTTGAAAAACATATGCAGCAAAAATGTTATTAATCAAATTAATAATAAAAACTATAGATCTAATCTAAAAATCCTATATGCTATATGATCTAATGTATCATATATGCATGCTTATCTGAAAAATAAAACAGCAAGTGCAGTAAAACTATTTTACTGCTTTTACGTGTTTAGAACACGTTACCTTTTGTGGGTAGATTATTTTTGTAATCTAATCTCCTTGGTGTAGATTTGATTGCCGCAACACAACCACACATGTGTTTGGCCTCCATGGGTAATCGACACGAGGCCTAGATCCTGATCAACTCCTCCCGAGTGCTAGCTTGTGTAGAAGTCTTCAATGGCTGACTTTGATCAAACTTCTTTGATCTTCTCCATGGGATCTTTGGATAATCCAGATCTCAAAGAACATAGAAGATGATGAAGAGGAGATCTTCCACTAGTTTTTGTGAAGTCATAACCCTCGTAACTCACAATCTGAAATTCCAAACCTAGGTAGAGATCCTAGGGTATGCACTCACCCAAATACCTTGCACCTGGTTTTTCTCATGCACGCAGAGAAGAGACTTTCTCTTCTCTCCATTGCTCTCTCCTCTCTTCGTTGGGTTTTCTATATTCTACATGCCCATAAAATCAAACATTTTATAGATCGCACAAACAAAGAGAGGTGTGTGGGATTGGCTTAGATCAAGAGTTTATCCATTCAAACTCAAATCCCATTTGAATTGAATTTGTAACTAGATCGAGCCAATCTTTAAGGTGTGTGAGAAGGGGGAACGTGCGCCCTCCCTTGCATTGAAATCATCATGAGAAACCTCTTTCTTATGGAGTAAAGATGGCACAAATATTGGTGATGTGGCGCATGGAAAGACTAGTCAAACTAGTCTTTTATTTGACATCCAATTGAACTATTCCAATCCAAATTGGTTAGGTCAAACTAGACCCGATTAAACCCAACTTATTTAGGCTTAATTAAGCTCAGTTAAATCCTAATCAAATCAAAAATTAATCAAGCTAATCCTTTGATCAAATAAAAGATTAAATCTTCTTAATGATTAGATAATCTTATAACCTAATCGGATCAAGTCCAAATGAATCTAATTCAATTGGTCTTGATTCAAAAATAATCACTCAATCAAATTGAGTTAATTAGTGATCAAATTGCTAATCAATCTCTCTTGATCAGTCATTAGATCAGGTAGGAATCTCTAGTATGTGTGATCCCGTAGGTTCGAACCTAAGCTAGTAGCACAGGAACCATTTTCCTAAAATAATCGAAGTGACCATCTAGCAATGGTACCCAATGTCTGGATAGGCCGAATAGTGCAATTGCAACATTCAGAACCTATGTGAATAGTTACCGCATAATTCATCCTTTTGACCTCTATCAATAAGATGACTTTAGGATTTGATTGTCAACCCTAGAAGATACATCCAATCATGTATCAAAGTAATTAGTCCTGTAATCCCTCGTAAGGACTATCCTGGCCAAGGCTTTGCTAAATTAAAATACTATTGAACACGACTCCTAAGTCCAGAAGTGGTCAATCCCATCTTGACTCCTGCACCGACTCCTCAAGTACTTGATTGTATCCAAAAATCTTTCATCACTAAATTAGAAATTTAGGTAGTCCAGTATCAAAGCATAGTGAGTTGCTTGAAAGTCACCATGGTGAGCTCAGATCGGAGGGACACTAATGTCCATATTCCATCGGAGCAATTCTTGATAGCAAAAAAGCTTTGAAGTTGGTCACGTTCAGTGCAGATGTATCCCTACATTTCACTTGCATGCTATACCAGTGTCTCCACACTCCTTGGTTAAGTGGATAACCAATTTATATGGCACACAATGACCTATACTCGATAAATATTATCGTCCTTTAGTAACAACATATCATTTGATCGCAAACTTATTTAAGGACTAAATGACAAATCCTTCCTTGTCGATTCTAAATAGTCCTAAGAACTTCATCACAACATACATGAGTTCATTAGAAGATAAAAGATTTCTGATGAAAAAGCCAGAATAATTTTTAATTAATTAATAATTCATATACAATTATATGAACTTGCTTAATCGTCAACAAGCTAACGATTGACTTTAGAATACTATTCCCAACAAGTCATGGATTTTAGGACTTGATCTCATGATCATCATAGGACTACTCCTCCTTTACTGAGGTGGAGTAATCTCATTTTGGTGTGATCCAATTTCTGCAATGAACATATTATAGCCAACATATATATCAGGATTCCAAATGGCTAGGAGATCAAGTTATGGTATAGTCAAACTATAGCACCCTCAAGGTGAACTATCGATGCACCTCAGATCAAAGAACCAGATACACGATTGTAGCATCGAGCTAGTCATCGATGAGAAGATAGACTCCCTTATGACTGCTCGAGGTAGTCATACTTAGTGCCCTTATTCTTAATAAGTGCATATACTCTTGCATCGATGTCTCCATACCATAGACTCAAGACTCATCTATCCAAAGAAAGCGATCATACATCGATCTTCCAGATCGATTACCATTCTCATAATGATCCTACGATCGAAAGTAGTTTATGAGCTAATTATGATAACACATGCCTTAAATTCTCAACTCTTGAAAATATGTGTTATCATACCTGTTAACTCAATGGATACATCATAGATACATTAATACATAATGTGATAGAATAAATAATTCATTTACTAATTTTAAGTTAAAATTATGAAAATACTCTTAGAAAGTATTTTACAGGTGTCAGCTAACTTGGCTTTTAGGGCACACATCTAACAAACTCTCACTTGATCTTAAAGCCAATTAGCTACAAATCTAAGTCCCATCTTGTCATGGGCTTTGATCTTCTACAGGCCTAAAAACATCATCAGTGGGTCAACCGCTTTGTCTGCGGTGTCGACTCTCTTAACCTCAATATATCTCTTCTTAAGATAATTGTAGACTAGGTGAAAATGCCGCTATTGGTGAAGTCTGCTATTATGGTTTGCTTGGAACTCTTCTAGCTTATAGCACCACCTTTGCACAAGAATAGACTTCTAGGTGTCCACTTTCGATCATCTTTATCAAATATAAAATTTGAGTCTGTATACCCCCGAACTTGGAGTTCTCCATGCTGAACCTCTTCAACATCTCCTCTATGTACATCTTTTGTGAGAGACCCAGCATCCTCATTGATCTATCCCCATATATCTAAATTCCAAAAGGAAGGATGCCTATCCTAGCTCTTTCATACAAAACTTTTAAATAACCATACTTTAACCAAGGTCAACATGGAAATATCATTCTCAATCAAAAGAGGATGTCATCAATGTATAGTACGAGGAAGACAACAGTGCTCCCACTGACCAATTTGAACATACAGGACTCCTTATTTTTTATGAAACCACATGATTTAATCACATCATTAAAATAAGCATTCCAACTTCAAGATACTTGCTTTAGTTCATAAATGGATATTTACATCTTGTAGACCTTATGATCACCATCACTGAATGTGAAACCAAGGGACTGTTCTATATAGATATCTTCCTCAAGATATCCATTTAAGAATGCCATTTTTAGGTCCATCTACCGTATTTCTTAATTGAAATATGCTGCTATTGCAAGCAAGGTGCGGATGGATTTAAGCATGGCTATTGGCGAGAAGGTATCCTGATAGTCAATGCCCTTGAGTTGACTATACCATTTCACTACTAGCCTAGCTTTGAATATCTCCACATTCCTATCTATAACTATCTTTCTCTTAAAGATTTATTTACATCCAATAGGTACTATGCCTTCAGATGGATCTACCAAGGTCCAGATTTGGTTTGAGCACATTGAGTCAATTTCTAACCTCATTGTCTCTAACCATTTCTCAAAGTCAATATCTGATATTGTCTTGTCATAGCTTTTGAGATCATCATCATGAACCCGATTTTTTATGAGAAATATTTTCTCTATATCCTCTTGAATAGTACCTAAGTATTTCTTAGGAGGATAAAAAATTCTATTTGATCTACAACATGGAGGAGGTTATGTTAGGATTGGCTCAAACTAACTGAATTCCAAAGGTTCCTTGGCTCATTGGTCTTCAAAGACTTTCTCCTCGAGCTTGATCTATCTTTGGATGCCACCATCTTGAATAAACTATTTTTCAAGAAAAATGGTGTGTCGACTCACCATTATATTATGGTCTTTTGAAAGATAGAAATAATATTCTAATGACTCCTTAGGATATTCGATAAATCGAGCTCTTAAGGACCTAGACTCTAACTTATCCGCCTATTGTTCCTGGACATGGGTTGGACAATCCTAAATTTTGAGATGACTCAGAGTTGACTTCTTACCATGCCATATCTCATATGGTGTGGTAGAAACGATTTTAGATGGAACCCTATTTAACAAGTATATGGCTGTTATTAGACTATATTCCCAAAGAAAATTAGGAAGATCCATGAAGCTCATCATGGATCGGACCAAATCTTTGGATTTGATTTCTCCATTATGAAACTCTATTGAGTTGAGATATTACAGGTAGAGTCCATTATGAGACAATGCCATTATCCTTGAGAAAATTTTTTATCATATTTATCTCCTCGATCTGATCGAAGAATCTTAATGGGCTTTTCAGTTTACTTTTCTACTTCATGTCTTAATTTTTTGAACTTTTCAAAGGCTTTAGATTTGTGTCACATTAGGTACACATACCCATACCAAGATAGATCATCGATAAAGATAATGAAGTAGAAAAAATTACCTTTAGCTAGCACATCAAATGGGCCACACACATCCATATGTACTAGGGTAAGTAGGTCTGTGGCCCTTTCCCCATATCCTACAAAGTAAAGCTTGATCATTTTGTCTTGAAGGCATGATTCATAAATTGGGTATGCCTCAAAAGTTAATGGACCCATTAGTCAGGACTTTTCCAATTTGTTAATCCTATCTTCAGTTATATGACCTAACCTTTAGTGCCATAGATACCTTTCGTTTAGACTATCCCTAGGTCGCCTAGATCCTATGGCCTTCACATTTTGCTCAACATTGAAAACAAAAACATCAATATAAAATTGGTAGAGACCATTAATTAAGAAACCATCTGTAATTTTATTTTTTTCATAAAGAATTGTAAAATAGTCCTTAAAGAAACTAATTACATAGTTTTTTTATGCAAAACATGAAATAAAAATCAAATTTCTGCTTGCAGCAGGCACAAAGTAATAGTTCCTAAAAACTAAAACTAATCCAAATGGTAGTTGAAGAGAATAGGTTCTCACGATCACAGCAGTAACTCCTACTCCATTTTTGACATGCAAGATCATCTCACCATCTCTCTGCCTCCTGCTCTGCTCAAGACCCTGCATATAAGTGCATAAGTGAGCACTAAAACCAGAGTCAAGCACCCCATTGGATGCAGAAGAAATCGTAAGGTTAGTTTCAATGATGAGCATACCTTCAGAAGGACCTACCTTCTTTTTGTTCTTCAGGCTTGCCAAGTATGTAGAGTAGTTCCGCTTTCAATGACCATCGAAGTTGTAGTGAAAATACTTTTTTTCTCCATGGCCTTCTTTTTTGGTTTGTCCTTCTTCTTCTTTTCTTCTATCTTCTACTTCTTCATAGACTTCTTCTTAACAAAAGATTTTCTCTTTATAGAAGTCCACTCCATAGATAGAATTAAGCTCTTGGAACCTTTCATAGTCTGCTTAACTGTAACCAACATGTTCAATAATTCAGTCAGGGTGCACTGGAGTTTATTCATATAGAAGTTTATGATGAACTGCCTATATGAATTAGTCAAGGACTATAGGATCACATCAATCTACAAGTTCTTGTCCATGATAACTCCGAGCTTCTCAAGCTCTTCTAGATTCTTGATCATTGCCAAGCAATGATCTTGGACTGACTATCCATCATGCATATGTGCCTTAAAAAGTCTTCTAGAGACTTGATAATGCGTTGCGTGACTTTGTTCACCAAACAACTCTTGTAGATGAGCCAACATTTGGCATGCAGTCCTTATATCTTCATGTTGGCACTACAAGTCATCTAACATGGAGTCCAATATATAGCACCTATCCTTATTATCGTAATTTGAAAACTTCTCATGAGACGCTCTCTGTTCAGCGATCGGACGAGCTGGTAAGGTGGGAATCTCCTGATCCAATACATAGCACAGCTTCTCAAAACTCAAAATAATTTTTAAGTTCTAGAGCCAATTCTTGTAATTAGATCCAGTCAATTTGTGGGTATCTAGAATTGAGGCTAGGGGGTTTGATGCAGATATTTTCTTATGGAGAGTCAAAAGTTTCTAGATAGACTTGTAATTTGACTTGATCAATTTATTTAGAGATTTTATTTTTAAATAAATTAGGCTCCTATTATTTCTTGGATTCCTACACTCGCTGAGCATAGATGTGAAAATCTCCATGATCATAGATTTATAGTGGATGGTACGGTCTCATCAATTGGCTTACCACCTCATCTAATAGTTATTAGTGATGGGTTAGCCGATGGGTGGACAACTCTTGTCCAATGTTTCTCTAAATATGGTGCACCCAAACTTGATCTCTAATTCATGAAGCTCACCATACTCGAAATATTGCTCCACTCCTTAGTTAAGTCAGACCCATCATTTGCATGAACTAGATTTCTAATTGGATCCCTCACCGTATTTGGAATATTGAGCCCAACCCATCCTCCAATCCGTAGCATTCAATGTCTAATAGAAGTAGTTGCATCTTTCAGGTGCAATTGAACCACTATATCCAGTCGAGAAAAATCAATCCCGAGAAGAGCATGCACATCTACTATGGTGGAAGATCTATGACTTAATATTTTCTTAGAAAGATTTGATTTAGATCTTTTAGACTTGACTTAGTTATAATAATTATGACTAACCTAGTGGCATGGGTTAGCTCGAATCGTTAGCCATCTCAAATAAGAACTGGATTGATCCAAATGGCCAGGTAAGTGAGACCGGTAGAAGGGATATGCCATTAACTTGACGTGAACGCATTCCGATCAAGTAGCTCTCAATTAAAACCAGTCAGTCATATTTGCCAAACTTACCTTAGACACCAAATTATCAAACTAGAATCAATTGGGTTAGCCTACAATCCAAAGTTCGAACCATGAAACCAAATTAGGTCTTAACTTGATCGACCACATGTGACTGTGAGTGGATCTTGACCAAGACTTACAACTATTGGGCTAGTCAAAACTAAGCTCTTTTGATCCCACCTAACCAACTCTTGATTCGATTTGATAAACCGTTTGACCTAATTGAGCTACCCATACCCGAATCCATATTTTATGAAAGTATCTTAGATCTAAAACTTTTTAATTTTTAGGCTTAATTGATTTCATAAACTTAATTCTTAATTAAGTTAAAAGTTCATAAACAAAACATGCATAAAAAATCCTAGGATTTCAGGATCTAAGGTTTTGCAAAAAAGTAAATTTTAATTTCTGATTAAGGACATATGCACAATACCTCTACATGCAATAAGAGCACACTATCGAATGGAAAAAGAGGGCCTTTAAATCCTTCTTACTCTTATGATGGGACGGCCAAGGAGAATGTCTTAATCAGAAATAGAACTATACTATAAAATAGTTTAATCTAACACATATATATCATATATGATTAAAGATTTAAACTATGCATGCTTCATATACATCTCATGTATCATATTTAAAACCACACATGCTTGTTTTAGATATGATTATATCTGATATAACATTTGAAAATAAATTGTTAATTGATCATATCAAAAAGAAATTTATTCTAGACAATTCATAGAGCAGATCTATAAATCTAGTCTAGACATGCATTATATATATCACATATATGATATTTTTAATTTAATCTACTAATTTTAGATCTAATTACATCTCATGTAATATCTAAAATCATTTGTATTAGATTATAAAAAAAATAAAAAATAGATCAAAACTTAATCTAAAGAACTGCCAACCTAGCTTTGATACCAGTTGAAGAAAAATCTAATTTTTCAATCGTAGGATCGATCTGATCTGATTTGATTTAAAAAAAAAAATTAAAATTTTTTACTATGATCTAATTAAATCTAAGAGTTCTTAGATCTCATTGGTATGATCTAATTATAAAATTTAAAATTAAAATTATAATCATAACATCTAATGTTACCTGATTTGGGTAAACCATTTACCCTACCGATGATCTAACGAAGCCTGAGGTTCTGACTTGAGCCACGCACGCGTTCGACCTCTATCGAAGTCCACTCTGGTTAGATCTAAATGCCTTCTCCTTCTAGATTTGATGTCAAAACTTTAGATCTGGAATAAAATGATGATGCCTTCAAACTAATCTTCGATGGCAGCATTTTCATCTCTCGATCTAGGAACTAGTCGTGTAGCTTTGCAGGATCAGAGGCCAACTCTTGATATCTGATTTTTGCCCACCCCTTGGGCATGGAAGAGGAATAGGAGATCCGGAAGAGGGCATGGAGATGGTTGAAGAAGTAGGGCTTCATCATAGAGAAATTGTGGTACTAAAACAACTAGCATAGGGTCCAATTTATAGACCTACCCAAGAGTCCCTTTGCATATGACTTTGAACAGATCAAAGCCAACATGTAGAAGGACTCTCCCTTGATCTTCATGCCCCACACTAATTTTAATCTAAATATTTGTCACACAAAAGTCAGAAATATGGTGTGGAGATAGATGGATCAAGTTGGGTTGGTACAAAGCTCCTATCTCCAAGGTGTTTGAATCAAATTCAAAAACTTTGACCCATTCAAATCCTATTTGAATGGGTCACCTTATCCTTATCCATATGGGGTGCACACATAGGGAGACATGCGCCCTCTCTCCATCTCATAAAATACATGGGGTGCGTGCCCCTAGGAAATCTCTAGGGGGCACATGCCCCTATCCTTTCTTTCCTACAATATAGGTCAAACTTTGACCCTTGTCCTGATCTCATTTAATGGAATTAGGACAAGCCCTTATCAAGTTAGGACAAGCCTTGAACTAACATGGACAAGCTCAAATCATACTAGGATAAATCCATACAAGATATTCGGGGGAGCCTTGTCTAAATTTCATCTCATGATTTTAGGATAATCCTTGATCTCATCAGGACAAGGCTTGCTAGATTAGGACAAGCCATACTCTCACTAGGACAAACCTTGTTCTGACTAGGATAAGAACAAACCCATACAAGGCTCCTGGATGAGCTAAATCCAATTTGGCTCAATTGAGACAAACCAGAAAGACCATAGAAGGAGAATGTTAGGCTCAATCATGTGCTGGCATAATTTTCTTGAACCTAATTGGATCTAATCCAAATCAATCGAACTGGATTAGCCCAATTGATAACATCCAAATCTAAATCTTTATTTGTATGATCCAGTTAGGTTCAGTTCTATATGGTAATAGGATATGTCACGATCTCCATCATCGATATCATTGAAACATCTTTTGATGGACCAAAACTCTTTTGATTAATCCAATTAGAATGATCGATCATTAAGACCATTCTAATTAATCTCAAAATCTACCAGTGACACCTAACAGTATGTGGTGGCAATCCATCAGAATCAAAAGTGAACCTCTTAGTACAGCTATTTATGTTATTGGGTTCTTCTATCATGAGCCCCGACAAGATCAAGGTCAAGCGAACTCGTCAGACCTAACACCTGTCATATGAATAAATCATTTGATTCAAGTCTAATGTGAAATTTTAATAAAAACTTCTTTCTATTATATTCACACTACCATGACCATGGATTTTAGAACTTGATCTCATGATCATCATAGGACTACTCCTCTACTGAGATAGATAGATCCCATCTTGGTGAGATCTAGTTTCTACAATAAACATGCTATAGCCAACATACACCTTAGGATTCCAAAAGACTAGGAGATTGAGTTATTGTGTTGTCAAACTATAACATTCTTAAATTAACTATCGATGCACCTCAGGTCAAAGGACTAGACACACGACTGCAGTATTGAGCTAGTCATCGATGAGAAGGTAGACTTTCTTATGATTGATTGAGGTGGTCACGCTTAGTGCCCTTGTTCTCAATAAATACCAATATTTTTGCTCTGATGTCTCCACAGCATAGACTCAAGACTCATCTATTCAAAGAAAGCAATCATACATCGATCTTCCAGAGCGATTACCATCTTCGTGATGATCCAACGATCGAGAGTAGTTTATGAGTTAATTATGATAATGCATGCTTTAAATTCTCAACTCTTGAAAACATATATTATCATGCCCATTAACTCAATGGATGTATCATAAATACTTTAATACATAATATGATAGAATAAATAATTTATTTATTAATTTTAAATCAAAATTATTAAAATGCCTTTAGAAAGTATTTATAGGTGTTGGCCAATCTAGCTTCTAGGACATACATCTAACAATTAGTTGTGTACATAACACTTATAGGATGTGATAAAATATAAATATTATTTTTTTGTTGTCCATACATTATTATAATATCATTCATAATGACATCACAATAATCTTCTTTTATCGACAAATGATAACCAGTTTTCGCCAAAAGGCCAATGAAGATTATATTTGTTGATTCCCTAAGTAATTTTGATGATGATCAAATATTAAAATAAATGATTATTAATAAATTTTATTTTAAGTGTTCAAATGTCAGAATAAGAGAGCTCTTTGATCAAAACAAGAATGATACAAAGTGCAATTTAAATCAAGATCAAATTCCCTTGTTTGGAGCATTTTTGAGATGTGTCCTAAAACTTTTGAGACGGCTCCTGGAGTCTGGCATGGTGAAACAAGGTTCTAGCATGGTTTTGAGAGGTCTTGAGTTAAACTCAAGATGTCTCCTTCTTAGGAGATAGAAATATTATTTCTACGCTCTGAGAATGAGAAGTTTCATAGAATTTTCAAGAGGTCTCGCAGTTCCGACGAGACGTCTCCCTCAAAATTGAAAGCTCTTGATCACAGGTGATAGATTTTTTTTTAGAAAGTAGATTTTTGAGCGACTAAGAATGAGATGTCTCTTGGTCAAATCGAGAGATCTTGAAATTGGATGAGTTGTCTTGAGACAAATCGAGAGATCTCGAGATACGTTGATAGCACTTCAACAGATAGTTCCAGATCTTCTCTTTTTGGCCCCAACGATTAGTTCTTGCTTCCAATGGCTATGTTAGAGCCTCCAATGGCTAGAACTCCCTCTTCAACCATCTTCAAGGATACTAAAAGGTGGAGAATCAATTGAAAAGAAAGATTAAGAGATTTAAAGAGAGAATCTTTCAATTTTGGTGAGGAACATTGAGAATCCAAAGAAAAAAAAAAGAGAAAAAGTTGTGCACCGATTTCAGTGAGCCTTCAAAGCAATCTTTTCTAATATCTTTCACATCCTCTCAAGTACAAATTAAAGAAAAGATAAGCTTCAATCAAGAAAATCAATAGCTTCTTCCTAGGGCTATAAAGGAGTTTACATTCTATTTTTTATATTATGCTAAAATTCATCTATTGTATTTTTATTCCTTTTCAAGTTTCATTGGGAGAAAGAAGCTTGGGGATTAGGTCCATCCAATCCCAGAATTGGACTTGTTAAGTTTTGGTTGGTTGGCCCGAAAAATCAATTAGGTTGTTGGTGAACCCAAAAAACTAATGGTATAAGGTTTTGGTTGGTGCTCTTATAAAAATCAACTAGATTTATTTGTGAGCCTGAGAAAATAAACACACTGTAATTAAAAGTGGATTATAATGAAAATTCCAAGAAAAGCTTGGAGGGTGAACATAGGTGTGGGTTGCACCAAACCACTATAAAATTTTATGTGTTTGTCTTGTTGCTTTACTTCTTGCTTTTCTTACTTTGTTTACTTTGCTATTATTTCTGATTTATTTTATTTATATTCTTAGTTTGCACACACTATCTTACTTCCACTATATCTTAAAGCCTTCACATCACAAACTCTCTATTTTACTTAAATTAAGGCACATATTTATTTAGAAAGTAAATTTGGTTAAAATTTTTATAAGAACCCAATTCATCCTTTTTTCTTGGGTTGCAACTTCTAGGCAATAATTGATATTAGAGCAAGTGCTCTTATATTATTTGTTGACCTAGCAGTCAATGAGTAAAAGATCAATGGCAACCCCAAGTGGTATTTCATTTGTTGAAGGCCAATCCACTTTTAGACCATCACTTTTTGATGAAACAAATTATTCTTTTTTAAAAAATAAAATAAGAATATTTATACAAGCTCTAAATTATAATTTGTGGGATATTTTAACTTGAGGACCACACACATCGATAATTAGTGTAAATGATATTGTTCTTTCCAAGTCCGAAAAGGATTGGGATGAATATGATAAAAAGATGGCTCATTTAAATGCAGAAGCTGTCAATATTCTTTATTGTTCTCTTGATGTATAAGAATTTAATAGAATATTCACTTGTACATCAATCGAATAAATTTAGAAAAAAATAGAGATAACTCATGAAGGAACAAGCCAAATTAAGGAGTCCAAAATTAATTTGCTTATTCATAAATATGAAATATTTAAAATAGATAAATATGATTCTATTTCTAAAATATTTTCCAAGTTTACTGATGTTATTAATGCTTTAAATTGTCTTGGCAAAATTTATACTAACTATGAACTTGTTTGCAATGTTTTAAGATCTTTGCCAAAGGAATGGAAAGCATAGGTGACAACTATACAAGAAGCAAAAGACCTCACCAAGCTATCAGTAGAAGAATTGATGGGTTCACTCATGACTCATGAGTTGAACATGGCTCAAAAGGAGGAAGAAGAGCCTAAGATGAAAATCATTGCTTTCAAGTCCATTGCCAAATCGTAGGAAAACTATGAGTCAGAGGAAGATGAAGAAGAAGAAGAGAGTAAAGATGATGATGAGGACATAGCATCTCTCTCAAGAAAGTTTAGAAAGTTTCTCACAGAGAGAAGTATAAAGAAGAAAGAAAAGGAAGAAGAAAGAAAAAGGAAAAAAGGTCACTTGCTATAATTGTAACAAAAGAGGTCACTACAAGCCAGATTGTCTCCTACTTAAAAATTATATCAAAAGGACCAAGAAAAGAGCTATGATTGGAATTTGGGAAGATAGTGATACCTCTAACTTGGATGAAAGGAACATGAAAAATCTTTTCCTTATGGCCATTGAGGATGAGGTAAATTCTAAAAACTCCTTTGAGTTTACATTTGATGAATTGCTTGAAGTCTTTAATGACTTAATGAATGAATTCAAAAAATTAAGAATGAAAAACAAAGAGCTTAAAAAATCTAATCTTCTTTTAACTGATGAAAAGAATAAATTATTAAATAAAAAAGAAGATATTTTAAAAGAAAAGAATACCTTGGCTAAAGAAAAAGATGAATGGATTAAATCAAAAAATTCTTTAGTTGAAGAAAATATTAAGCTAAAAAAGAAATATAAAAATTTAAAATTCTTTCTAGAAGAAAATAAAAATCTTCTAAAAGAAAAGAAAGAATGTTTAGAAGAAAATGAAAAATTAAAAAAAAAAGATTGAGATTTTGAAATCCATAGCTGAAAAATTTACCCTTAGTTTTCAAAATCTTCAATCTATGGTAAATAATAATAATAAAGCTATTTTCAATAAAATAAAAACTAGTCTTAATTCTTCAAGAAAATAGCAACAAACTAAAAATCTAATTACTAAAGCTTCACATAAAAATGATTCAACAGTATGTTTCAAATGTAACAAAGTAGGTTGTAAAATTTTGGAATGTAATTTTAAAAGAATTGGCCATACTTTGGTTAGACAAATTTAGGTTCCAAAAGAAACCTTGAGCACTAACTATAATTGATTCAAGAAAGTTTGGGTACAAAAAATTATGAAGTAATTTTGTAGGTATACCAATGATCCAACGAAACTAAAGGACAAAAATTCTTTTGATGGATGCCTTGGAAATGAAAATGGATGGATGATGCTATTGGGTAAAATCTAAATTTTTCTCTCATTATACCACCAAGGATTGTTAAAATCTTTTTGATTAATTAAATCCATTGATTAATATATATGCATATAGTAATTTCTTGCTTGAAATATTTCTTATGTATAATTGATTGATTTTTATGCTTGCAATGAATGTATATCTTGATTTGAATGTTTTGATTTTAAAGATCAATATACTCTCCTCTATATATCATATTATGAATGAAATATTTTTCTATCTTAAAAATTCAGCATGATATTTTAAGCCTTTCCATATCAATTTTACAATTGATGAATTTAATTTAATAGATGCTTTAGTGGATATGAATATTTCAATTGCTAAACCTATAAGAGAAACTAATTTTTGGCATTCTCCATAAGATACTTAATTATAAATTTTTTTCTAAAATTTTGCATGGAATAAGTACTTGAAGATAAGACATCTAATCATAAAAACCTATGTGCTTGAAGTATTGATTTATATTGCATCTTAGGTTAATCCTTAAGAATTTCAAAACTCCCTAGTTAAACTAATCTCTTAAAGCCTTCATCTAGCTTCCCCTTGATTTGATCTTGTTTTATCTGATTATTAGAACCCCCCAATTGATTAATTTTTTGATATCCTAAATTTACTTGAATATCTTTCTTGATTATTAATTTGATTGCCTTTTTTTTTAATCTTAAAAGAGAATTTATTAATGAACATTTATACTTTATTTTGATTGATTGAAAAATGGTCATCTTGAATTTTTTGAAGTTGATATTAAGCAAGATATTTCTAGAAAGTTATCATTTATTTTTAAAGCTAAACATTAAAAGTGAACTTTAGTTTTAAGTAATTGGTATCATATGACTTACTATTTGCCATGTATTAGATTGATTTATCTTTTGGCAAAAAGAGAAGAATATCTTTGTTTTAAATCTGATTTTGCATAGCTATATTTTTTACATGATATCATTTAAGACAAATTCAAAAATATACCTTTCCCAATTCTAATTGCTTGATATTTCTTAAGAAAAGGAAGAGATGATCTTTTTGAAGATTAACTAAATTTTTTTTTATGATTTACCTTGACTAATTTGATGTTATCAATTTAAATTGATTTATCATTCCAAGTCCTCAAAATTGTTTGATTTGAATCAATTCACCTTTATCAATTCAAAACTAAAATCATTGATATCAAGCTGAATTTGCTAATTAATCTTTAAGTGATATCGAATTATTGAGAAAATCATGACTTGGTCTAAATTTTAGTTCAATTCGTATCGATGGTATTATTCTTGCCCTCCATTTTATTGTATTCTTCTTAGCGATATAATGTCTTAAATCTTTTCACATTGATATACTCTTGATGTGATACCATTTGAGATAAATTCATAGAATTTATTTTTTTTGAACTTAATTGAGAGATATTTCTTATAACAAGGAAGATCTGAATTTTAACATAATTTTTTTAATAGATGTACATGTCATACTCTTTTGATCCTCTTAATGTTTATTCTTATTGTATACATTCTTTTGTAAACATCCTTTGAATTTTGATAAAAGGTAAATTATTAAAAATTTAATATCTTCTTGAGTGAATGCTTTATTTGATTAATGCTTAGTTCACTTAATTGATACTTTTGCTTTTGAATTTTATTTAATTTTAAAATAATTTTATTTGCTAAAGTAAGGAAAAAAAATTATTAAAGAAGAAATAATCATTTAATTAAAAATAGCTTTAAAATTGGAAATACATTTTGAATTTAGAAAATCTGAATTTTATGATTAAATTCATGTTAAATATGCTTGATTTGAAAGAAAAAGGGAGAGAAAAGTTGAAAGATAAAATAATCTAGCTATAAATATGAAAAACATGAGAAGAGATATTTTTTAATTTAATTTGATTGAAAATATTAATTGATTTAAGTTAAGAAAAATTAAAGGTAAACTTAATTTCTTAATCAATTACCTTTTTAAATTTGAGCTTTCATGTGCTTATTTTATTTAATTTGCTTGATTTGACTGCCAAATCACTTTTGATGGCAAATTAGAGTGAAATTAAATTTGAAAATATATTCTTACTTCAAGAAATGAATTTATAAACTTATCTTGAAATTCATTTGAAAATAAAAATTTGATACTCAATTTCTGTTGTGCATTACAAAATTTTATTAAATTATTTATATTTAAGCAATTTTTGCTCAAAGCAATGAATTTGATAATATGATTATCATCTACTTTGATATTATTTTTCTTACTTTGCTCGTTATATTTTTGATATATATCTTTTTTGAACTTAATTGATTAAATTTATTTTTAAAAAAAATTAAATATTAAAGTATATACTATGCTTGATTTTGTATTCAAATCTTCTAAAAAGCTCTATTCCTCTTAAAGTTTAAAAGTGCATATTTAAAAATCTGATTAAAAAGATCATGTTCATTCAAAAGGGAGAGAGCCTTCTAAAATTAAAATAAATTTTTGAAACTTATTTTTAGTTAAAAGATAAATTTTCAAAAGAAAGTTAACTCATTTAGATTAATTTTCTGAACTTGATACAATTCTTACTTTAATACATTCATATTAGTGATTTTGATGATTATTTATTATTTCTTTCTATGAGCTTTTTGATGCTGACAAAAAGAGAGAGAAAATGTATGAATGTCAATCTTAGTTGAAAAGAAAAAGTATAACAATGTAACAAGTAAGGATCACTAAATTTTAAACAAATCATAAAGAGCACATCTTAAGGGGGAGCATTGATAAAATTTTAGAAAATTGAGCACTTTAGAAATTAAACATTTTATACTAAAGAATTATCTCTTATATTCAAATATACAAGCTATATATACTGCTTACATTTTTTTTGGAGAGCTTAATATTTTGTCATTATCAAAAAGGAGAAGATTGTTGACCCCCTAAGTGATTTTGATAAGATCAAATATTAAAGTAAATAATTACTAATAAATTTTATTTTAAGTATTCAAATATCATAATAAGAGAGCTCTTTGACCAAAACAAGGATAATATAAAGTGCAATTCAAATCAAGATCAAACTATTTAGTTTGGTAGCAAGAATTCCCTCGAAAATTATCTTAGAGCATTTTCGAATGTCTACTAAAATTTACGAGACATCTCATAGAGTCTGGCATGGTGAAATAAGGTTCTAGCATGATTTTGAGAGATATCAAGTGAAACTCAAGATGTCTTCTTCTCAGGAGATAGAAACATCATTTCTGTGCTCTGAGAATGAGACATCTCATAGAATTTTCAAGAGATCTCGTGATTCTGATGAGGCATCTTCCTCAAAACTGAAAGCTCTCGATCTCAGGCGATAGATTATTTTTAGAAAGTAGATTTTCGAGCGATTGAGAAGAAGACCTCTCCTGGTCAAACTGAGATGTCTCGAAATCGAGCGAGACATCTTGAGACAAATTGAGAGGTCTTGAGATACGGCGATAGTACTTTAACGGATAGTTCTAGATCTTCTTTTTTCGGCCCCAATGGCTAGTTTTTACCTCTAATAGCTATATCAGAGCTTTCAATATCTAGAACTCCCTCTTCAACTATCTCTAAGGATATTAAAAGGTGGAGAATCAATTGAAAAGAAAGATTAAGGGATTTAAAGAGAGAATCTTTCAATTTTGATGAGGAACATTAAAAATCCAAAGAAAAGAAAAAAGAGGGGAAGTTGTGCCGAGATTTCAGTGAGCCTTCAAAATCTTCTCCAACATCTTTCACATCCTCTCAAGTATAAATTGAAGAAAAGCCAAGCTTCAATCGAGAAAATCAATAGCTTCTTCCTATGACTTTTAAAGAGTTTATATTCTATTTTTTATATTATGCTGAAATTCATCTATTGTATTTTTATTTCTTTTCAAGTTTATTTGAAGAAAAAAAACTTGGGGATTAGGCCCGTCCAAGTCTAGAATTGAACTTGTTAGATTTTGGTTGGTTGGCCCAGAAAGTCAACTAGATTGTTAGTGAACCTGAAAAACTAATGGTGTAAGATTTTGATTGGTGCTCTTGTGAAAATCAACTAGGTTTGTTTGTGAGCCTGAAAAAATAAACATACTATAATCAATGATGGATTATAGAAAAAATTCTAATAAAAGTTTGAAGAGTGGACGGTAGGTATGGGTTGCACCAAACCACTATAAAACTTTATGTGTTTGTGTTGTTACTTCTTGCTTTTCTTGCTTTCTTTACTTTGTTATTAGTTTTTATTTGCATTATTTATATTCTTAGTTTGCACATACTATCTTACTTTCACTGTAGTTTAAAGCCTTCACCTCACAAACTCACTATTTTACTTACATTAAGACATAAATTTGTTTAGAAAGCAAATTTGGTTAAAATTTTTATAAGAACCCAATTCAATCCCCTTTCTTGGGTTGCAACCTGTGGATAATAATATTCATTAGAAAAGAGGGATAGTAATGACAATCATCTAAAAAAAATGATATTATAATTAAAAATAAGTTGAACTATTTTGAAAGCTAGAATTGAAATAAATCTTCCATGTCTAACATTCAAGAATTACTTGTTATTATCAAATTTTCTACTAACTTGAAGTTCTTGCAATGAATTATAAATATGCACTAGACTTTCGATATCCAATACCTAGGTAGTAGTATCATAAATAGAAAGATTATAAGATATTATTGGTGTAGAATCTGGTTGACATCGGATCGAGCTAGAGTTGAGGAAGAAGAGGTCGCTGTCGGTAACCTGCAAAACAAAGTTCCATTTGGAGTCGATGGTGGTGGCTCTGGTAGGACCCTCCGATAATCAAGTTAGCTCTTCTGGCCAACAGAAATAGAGTGCTCCAAAAAGAATTCAATAGAATTTTGGGAAGGAGAAGAGAGCTTAGAGAAAACATATTTGGAGGGTCCCTTTTATAGATGGAGCCTGTAACAAACATGAAAGTAACAGTCATAACCATTGGATAGTGGGCCACTCGGGGTGATGTGGAGTTTGTTATGGAGAGTAGTGTTCGTTGTCGTGATGTGCCCATTCGTTGAAATTTAGTAGTCGAAGTTCAGAGGAAGCAGGCATTGGTTGGTGAAGAGCTTTGACATATATCAATTCGAGAGGAGTTTGGACTCCTCTAGAGGGAATACGACTAGAGGGGATCATTTGGAAGGAATGCTAGTTGAAATTTGGAAGTAATCCACTAAAGGAATCTAGATGGAGTTCAATTGATGGAGAAGTCTAGCTGCAAGAGAAGTCCGAGAGGAGTTCAACTAATATAGAGATCCGAAAGAAGTCTGACTGATGGAGAAGCCCGACTAAAAGAGAAGTTTAGGAGGAGTTTGGCTGAAGAAAAAGTCGACTGCAGGAGAAGTCCGGGAGGAGTTCGATTGATCGAGAAGTTTGGAAGGAGTCCAACTGATGGAGAAGTCTGATAGAAGGAGAAGTCCAGGAGGAGTTTGACTGGAGAAGAAGTCCGAAAGGAGTTTGACTAACAGAAAAGTGGCAATTGAAGCTCTTCTGCAATTATAAATTACACTTGGCTGAGTATTAAATCGAACTTCAGTGGAAGAGGGGTTTACCCCCAACAATAATCCCCCTACTCTCGAGTTCAAAATTAGAAGGAAGGGAGTAAAAAGGTGACTGCCGAAGTTTTTTTCTGGGTTCTGCGATTATTGAGAAAAAAGCAAGGCATTTTGTCATCTTCCATATTGACACCAGAGTTCCTTTAATGTAGTCCGACTCAAAGTGATAGATTTTCGAAATTCCCACTGAAGTGCTGCTTGAGACACGGTGCCATAAAGGCACTGCCTATCGCCATTCTTTTGTCATGATGCTCAGGATACGCATCGCACGAAGAACGGTCGAGGGAGATCTGCAATCATGATGGTTTTGGGCCATTTTTTGCTATTTAAGTCCTTCTTCCTTTCCTGGTTCTCATCTTTCTTCCCTTTGAGAGTTGTGGTTCCTTCTTCCTCTGGCTTTCATCTTCCTTTCACTCAAGAGTATTGGTTTCTTCCTTTGTCCTTCCTGATTTTGGGCATTCTTCTGCTTGGTCTTCATCATGCTCATCGCCTCTTTATCCTTCTCGATTGACCTAGGTCAGTTCCGTTATCCTTCTTTTTAATTATTCTAGCATCCTTCGCTTCTTATTTTCTCAATTTTCTTTAAACAGATTTTTGCATCCTTTGCCTCATAATTTTTGAGGATTTCTCTTGAATTTAGTTTGATTTGGATGTCCTCTGAAACTTCCCAATCTATTGGTTGTTGAAGTTCGTCCAGTCCAGCCTTCCTTGATCCCATCCCTGTTATAGTAGTTCACACTGGAGACATGTCTCATCAACCTTTCATGTTGGATACCATTCATTGTGTCCTGACTCCGAACGATCTTTTCCTAATTAGGATTCAGTACAGGATCCCTCAAGAGTAGGACCTTGAACTTTCTACATCAAGTGATCGAGCGAGTTCTCCTTCGGTTGGCCGATTCTGTCTATATTTAGAAGCTCTATGTGTCAGACTCTGACTTGCGCTCCCTCCTTTCATAGTTGCTCTTTTTAGGTTTCTGACCATCTTCCTTGCCTCCGTGGTATCAAATTCTTTTAGGTTTGTGATAGGATTTCTTTTTCTCTATCGTCTAGCCGAGGTTCATCCGACCATTTCACTCTTTAGGAACTTCTATACTTTCAAGTGCCACCCTTCTATGAAGCACTGGTGGTACTTCTTCTCCTAGTTTAGCAGGAAGGGGTTACTAAAAGGTGCTCCTTCTTTCATTCATAACTGAAAGAAAAAGTATTTTTTTGTGCACTGTCCGATCTTGCTATTAGATCTTTCTCCTTGCGGTCATATTAGGGAGTCAATCTACCGAGCTCCTAGCTTAGATAGAGTCGACCTTGATTCCTCCAACAAACTTAAAGCATACCGAGCTCCTCTTCTTTCTGATCTTCTAAAAGAACAAACTTTGTTTAACCTGGGTTTGAGTCCCCTTATCCCTGCCGGTATATTTTTTATTTTTTGGATTCATTCAGTTTCACATTTGTGTACTGTCACTGATTGTGATTCCTTCTTTATTGCAGAAATAGATACTGAAGCTGCCACGATGCTTGCAAAGGGGCTTTGCACCCAAAAGAGGAAAGGAAAAGTGCCAGGTGGTAGTTCGAAGAGGGTGAAGGTCGGTGCTTCAAGCTTCGTGGCCCCCATTATCACTGCTGCTGCTTTCGAGGTTGCCGCTAGTGTCGAGGTTCTTCTAATTACCGACGTCGACACTGTTGATGCGGATTCCATGCCCTCTGTGCCCCCAGGCCCTTTCAATGGGGATCAAGCTCCGAAGCTTCTTGCTGAGGAAGAGACGAGGGAAGGAAAGAAGAAAAAGAAAGCTGTCGTGAATGAAGGGGAAATCCTAATTTCCTGGGTTAGGTTCATTTAGATCTGATTGATTCGAGAGGCATCTTTCAAAAATCATCTCTTAGATCCAGATTAGATCTAATTTTATGATCTGATAAATAAGATAATTAAATTAAAATAAATCTAAATTAATTTTACCTTGATTCTGGGTAATCTGATTATCCATTGATGATCTTGCTAATTGCTTGAGGTTCTGGATCTAGCCATGCAAGCGCTTGGCCTCTATCGATATCCACTAAGACTGAATCTAGAGATCTTCTCCTTCTCTTTTTTTCTCCAAAAATCAGATCTGGATCTGATTTAGAGGATTTTTAAAACTCCTTCTGAAGATCGCCCATCATCTTTGCAGCAGTGCTGCCTTCTTGCTTTCTTGTCACCTTTTGATTGCCTGAATTGCACCAAACTCATGCCCAACTTCTTTTTGGGTGTGGAGAGGAGGGAGAGGATCTGAAGATGGCATGCAAGAGGAGAGGGGCAGCCTTGGGGCATGGCCTAGGAGAGAGGTCTTTTAAAAGTGGGCGCAGACAGGTCTTTATATAGACCCTGCTGCGCCATGCAGTGCCACATAACCCCGACCAATCACGTTGCTTCATTCAATCAGATCTAAATCTGATTGGTGGGATGACATCACCTAATCCAATTAGATGAGAGACCCATAGATTCATCCTAAGGTGGCGCATAAGATTGGTTAATGTCTATAGGTGAGGATCACCTAGTTTGAATCCAAGAAGCAACCTGGAGTCCCATCCGTATGGGACTCCAGGCATCCCTATCCATGGGTGCACGCCATCCTAGGCATGCACCCCCTCCTTTCCAAAATCTAGTAAGAGGACAATCTCCTATCTGCTCTCTAATAAGTGCATGACACATGGGCAGATGTCCAAGGGTCAAAGGTCAACGTTTGACCAAAGTCAAAGTACAAGAATTAGCAGGTGATGGAAAATGGTAGGTGTTGTCTCAAATTTATCTCAAAAATTAAGACAACCTTTTTCTGACCTAAACAAACTCTAATCAGACCAGGCAAAGGTACCTGAGTGAGCACAAACTCATTTGACTCAGTCGAGATAACTTTTATGATAGAAAAAGAAGAATGTTAGGTTCAATCGTGTGCTAGCACGATTTCCTTGAACCTAATTGAATCTAATTCAAATCAATTGAACTGGGTTGGTTCAATTGACGATATCCAGATTGAAACCCTTGTTTGTGTGACCTAGTTAGGTTTAGTTTTATATGGTAATGGGATATGTCATGATCTCCATCATCGATATCATCCAAACTCTTTTCGATGGATCAGAACTCTTTTGATTCACACAACTAGAATGATCGATCATCCAAATCATTCTAATTGCTCCCAAAATCCACCATTGACACCAAGCAGTATATGGTGGCAACCCATCAAAATTGAAAATGATCCTCTCAGTGCAGCTACTTGTGTGATTAAGTTCTTCTATCTTGAGCCCCGATCAGATTAGGGTTAAGGTAAACTCGTCAAATCCTAATTTCTATCATATGATTTAATCATTCGATTCATGTCCGATGTGAAAACTTTAATAGAAACTCTTTCTATTATTTCACTCTCTATCATGGCCATAAGCTTATGGACTTGATTCTCATGATCATCATAGGGCTGCTCCTCATCCACCGAGGTAGATAGATTCCATCTTGGTGCAATCCAATTCCTACAATGAACATGCTATAGCCAACATACACCTCAGGATTTCGAATGGCTAGGAGATCAAGTCATGGTGTAGTCAAACTATAATACCCTCAAGGTGAACTGCCAATGCACCTCTGGTCAGAGAACCAAACACACCACTGCAGCATCGAGTCAGTCATCGAAGAGAAGGTAGACTTCCTTATGACTACTCGAGGTGGTCACGTTTAGTGTCCTCATTCTCTAACGAGTACCTATATTCTCGCTCCGATGTCTCTACACCATAGACTCAAGACTCATCTACTATAAAGAAGCGATTGTACACTAACCTTCTAGATCAATCACCATCCTCATGATGATCCTATGGTCAGGAGCATTTTATCAGTTAATAATGAAAATTCTTGTCTTAAATTTTCAACTCTTAAGAATAAGAATTATCATTACTATTAACTCAAAGGATGTATCACAGACACTAAATACACATATGTGATAGAAAATAATCCATTTTATTATTTATAATCAAAATTATAATTTTGCCCTAGAAGTGTATTACAAGTGTCAGCCAATTTTGGCTTCTAGGACACACATATCTAACAAACTCCCACTTGACCTAAAGCCAATTGGCTATAAATCTAAGTCCTATCTTCTCAAGGTGGGCTTCGATCTTCTACTGGCCTAATGGCTTTGTAAGCGGGTCTGCAGCATTATCTACGGAGTCGACTCTCTTGACCTCAACGTAATCCTTCTCGAGGTAATCGCGGATAAGGTAGTATCACCACTCGATGTGCGTGGATTTTTGGTGAGACCTCAGCTCCTTAGTAAGGGCTTGGACGTCATTGTTGTCGTAGTACAAAGAAATGGCATCTGATGGCATCACTCTAATCTCTGCGGCAAACTTCTTGTACCAGAATGCCTCCTTTGCAGCTTCTGATGCAACGATGTATTCTGCTTCCATGGTGGAATCTGCTATCACTGTCTGCTTGAAACTTTTTTAATTGACAGCTCCACCATTGCACATAAACAGATTTTCAGATGTCGACTTTCGATCATCTACATCGGACACATAGTTCGAGTCTGTATACTCTTGGACTTGGAGTTCTCCATTGCCAAAGACCAACAACATATCCTTAGTTTTTCTTAAGTACTTAAGAATATATTTTACAGAAGTCAAGTATTCTACCTAGATTCGATTGAGTATCGATGCTCGTGGACACTCACAGCATGACTAATATCAGGTCGATACATATCAGGCATCCATGAGGCTCTCTATGCTAAGCATAAGGATCTTGCTCACGGCATTCTATTCTCAGTGTGCTAGGGCATATCTTTCTTGGAAGATGAATGCCATGTTTGAAGGTCTAAAATGCCTCTTAAAGTTTTCATGCTAAACCTCTTTAGCACTTCCTCTATGTACATCTTCTGTGAAAGTCCTAGCATCCTATTTGGTTTATGCTCCTATACGACCTTAATTTTTAGAATATAAAGGATGCTTCTCCTAGTCTTTCCATGAGAATTCTTCTGTAAACCATATTTTAAACTGTGGTCAACATTGGAATATCATTCCTAATAAAAAGGATATCATCCACTACAATACGAGAAGCAACAGTGCTCCACTGACCTTTTTTGAAGACACATGGCTCCTCATTCTTGATGAAACCAAACATTTTGATCACATCATTGAAACGAGTATTCTAGCTCCGAGATGCTTGCTTAAGTCCATATATGGACCTTTGCAGCTTGCAAACCTTGTGATCATCATCACTGGATGTGAAACCTAGTGACTATTCCATATAGATATCTTCCTCAAGATATCCATTCAAGAATGCCATTTTCACGTCCATTTGCCATAGTTCATAATTGAAATATGCTGCAACAGCAAGTAATGTGCGAATGGATTTTAGCATAGCTACTATCGAAAAGGTATCCTGATAGTCAATGCCTTCGTGTTGACTATAACCTTTTGCCACTAATCTAGTTTTGAATGTCCCCACATTCCCATATGCACTAATCTTTCTCTTGAAGATCTATTTACACCCAATAGGTACTATACCTTCTGGTGGATCTACCAAAGTTCAGAATTGGTTTGAGTGCATCGAGTCAATTTTTGACTTCATTGCTTCTAACCATTTCTCAGAGTCGATATCTGATATCACCTCATTATAAGTTTTGGAATCATCACTATGAACCCCATCACCTACTAGGAACATATCCTCTACATCCTTTGAAATAGTACCTAGGTACCTCTCAGGGGGATTGGAAATCCTTTCTGATCTACGAGGTGGAGGAGGTAGTGTATGGATTGGCTTAACCTGATTTAGTTCCATATAGTCCTTAGCTCGTTGCTCTTGTAAGACTTTCTCTTCGAGCTTGATCTGCTTCCCAATGCCTCTATCTTGAATAAACTATTTTTCAAGAAAGATGATATGTCGAGTCACAATCACATTGTGATCTTCTAGAATGTAGAAATAATATTCTAATGACTCTTTAGGATATCTTATGAATCGAGCTCTAAAGGATCTAAAGTCTAACTTGTCCACTTGTTGTCTTTTGACATGAGCCAGACAATCCCAAATTCTGAGATGACTTAGACTTGATTTCTTACCATGCCATATCTCATACAGTGTGGTAGGAACGATTTTAAAGAAAATCCTATTCAGTAAGTATATTACAGTTAACAAACAGTATCCCTAAAGAAAATCAGAAAGGTCTATGAAGCTCATCATGGATCGGACCATATCTAATAGGGTCCGATTCCTCCGTTCTGAAACTCCGTTGAGTTAAGGTGTTCTAGTTGGAGTCCATTAAGAGATTATGCCATTTTTCTTGAGATAGTTCAGAAATTTCTGACTAAGGTATTCACCTCTTCGATCTGATCGAGAAACCTTAATAGATTTTCCAGTTTGCTTTTCTACTTCATGTCTGAACTCCTTGAACTTTTCAAAGACTTCAGACTTGTGTCTCACAAGATACACATATCCATACCTAGATAAATCATCGATAAAGGTTATGAAGTAGACTAGGTTGCCTCTAGCCGGCGCATCAAATGGGCCGCACACATCAGTATGTACTAGGGCAAGAAGATCCATGGCCCTTTTCCTATATCCTATAAAAGAGAGCTTAGTCATTTTGCCATGAAGACAGGATTCATAAATTGGATATGACTCAGAAGTCAATGAACTCAATAGCCCAATTTTCTCCAATTTGTTAATCCTATCTTCTGCTATATGACCTAATCTTAGGTGCTATAGATACCTATTGTTTGGACTATCCCTAGCTCATTTTGATTTTATGGCATTCACATTTTGCTCGAAATTAAAAATAGATACATCAACATGTAACTAATAAAGATCGTTAATAAGAAAACCACTTGCAATTTTATTTCTTTCATAAAGAATGTTACAATGGTCCTTAACAAAACTAATTACATAGCCTTCTAATGTAAGGCGAGAAATAGAAATCAAATTTCTGCTTGCTGCAGGCACATAATAACAATTTTTTAATACTAAGTCTAAACCAGATGGTAGTCGAAGAGGGTATGTTCCCACGCCAGCAGCAACTCTTGCTCCATTTTCGATGCATAGATCATCTCACCATCCCTCAGCCCCTACTATCCTTAAGACCCTACATAGAGTGCACAAGTGAGCACTAGAACCAGAGTCAAGCACCCAACTGGATGCAGAAGAAATCGTAAGGTTAGACTCAATAATGAGCATACCTCAGAAGGACCTGCCTCCTTCTTCTTTAGGGTGGCCAGGTAAGTAGGGCAGTTTCGCTTTCTAGTGGCCGTCATTGTTGCAATGGAAATACTTTCCTTTATCAGCGGTTTCTTTTTGCTCTACCTTTTTCTTCTTCCTCCATCTTTGGCTTTTTCATAGACTTCTTCTTTCAAAAGACTTTCTCTTGGAAGAAGTCCATTCCATAGCAAGTACTGATCCTTTAAAACCTTTCATGGAAAGCTCAGTGGTAACCAACATGTTCATAAGTTCGACCAGGGAATTTTGAAGTTTATGCATATGGTAGTTCATGATGAACTACCCATATGCATCGGTCAAGGATTGCAGAATTATATCATTCTGCTAATTCAAGTCCAACCTCACTCTGAGCTTCTCAAGCTCTTCCATGTCCTTGATCATCATCAGACAATGATCTTGGACTGACTGCCCATCACGCATCTTAGCCTTGAACAGTCGTTTAGTGACTTGATACTTGGCTGCACGACTCTATTCACCAAACATCTCCTATAGGTGAGCCAACATTTGGCGAGCAGTCTTGATATCTTCATATTGGTGCTGAAGTTCATCAGATATTGACCCCAACATGTAGTATCTGGCCTTGTTATCATCGTCTATCCACTTATCCAAAGATGCTCCCTGCTTAGTGGATGGATGAGCTGGTAAGGTGGGATGGTCCTGGTCCAATACATGAGTTAACTTCTCGAAACCTAAAATAATTTTGAAGTTTTGGAGCCAATCCTTGTAATTTGGTTCGGTCAGTCTATGGGTGTCCAGGATTCGTGCTGGTGGGTTGGATGCACACATTTTCCTATAGAGAGTCAAAGTTTCTAGTTAGATATTGTAATTAAGACTTAACCAATTTGTTTAGGGATTTTATTTTTAAATAAATTAGCTCTCACTATTTTCTTGGATCTCTACACCCCCTCTGTAAAGATGCAAAAATCTCCATGATTACTAATTTCTAGTGGGTGGTGCGGTCCCACTAACTCACTCATCACCTTACCTAACAGTTATTGGTGATGGGTTAGCCAATGAATGAACAACTCTTGTTCAATGATTCTCTAATCATGGTGCACCTTAACTTGATCTCTAATTCATGAATTTCACCGTGTCCAAAATATTGATCCACTCCTTAGTTAAGTCAGACCCACTATTTGCACAGATTGGATTCCTAATTGAGTCTCTCATCATATCCAGAATATTGAGCCTAATTCATCCTCCAACCCGTAGCATCCAATGCCTAATAGACATGGTTGCATCTTTTCGGTGCAACTGATCCACTGTAACTATCCGAAAACAATCAACCCTAGGAAGAGCCCACACATCTACAATAGTGGAAGACCATGACTTAATCTTTTCTTAGGGAGATTTGATTTAGATCTCATTAAACGAGACTTGACATGTCATAACCATTATCAGTAACCTAGTGGCATGGGTTAGCTTGGATTATTGACCACCTCAGAACAGAACTGAGTCAACAAACATGGCCAGGTAAGTGAGATCGATGGAAAGGATATGCCATTAACTTGATAAGAATGCATTCGAGTCAAGTAGGTCCCAATTAAAAATCAGTCGATCGTATTTGCCAAACTTACCTTAGACACCAAATTATTGAGCCAAAATCAATCGGGTTAGCCTACAATCCAGACTCTAACCACTGAGCCTAATTAGGTCTTAGCTTGATCGATCACATTCATGACTCGATCTAGATCAAGACTTAATCCTATTAGGCTAGTCAATTTTAGCAGTGTTGATCCCATCTAACCAACTCTTGATTCGATTTGATCAACCGCTTAGACCTAATTAAGCTACCCAAGCCCGAATCCAATTTTATGAACATGTCTTATATTTAAAAATTCTCAATTTTAGACCTAATATGTTTCATAATCTTAATTTTTAATTAAGTTTTAGGATTCAAAAATAAAACATGCAAATAAGATCCTAGGATTTCAGGATCTAGGATTTTGTAGAAAGTAAGTTTACAATTTCTGATTAAGGACGAACGCACAACACCCCTACACATCATAAGAACATCCCATCGAATGGGAGGAGAGGGTCTTTAAGCCCTACTTTGTTCTTATGACCAGATGGCCAAGGAGAACGTCTTAATCAAAAATATAACTAATCTACAAAAATAATTAGATCTAAGCATATATCTCATATAAGAAAATTGATCTAATTAAAACATGTTTTGTATACTTCATATCATGCATGTTTTTTAGATCTAAATTATCTCATAATCATCTAAAAAATTAAATTTAAATTTGATCTCATCAAATAAAATTTAATCTAGACCTATTTGTAGAACTATTCTACAACTAGTCTAAACATGCAACTATTGAAGGAGAATTCTGATTTTCTGGGGTCAAGTTCGTTCAGATCTGATTGGATCGAGAGGTATATTTTAAAAAAAAAATTCTCTCAAATCTAGATCAAATCTGACACTTTTTAGATCTAATTTATAATTTGATAATTAAAAAAAATAAAATTAAATTAATTCTAAATTAATTTTTACCTTGATTTTGGGTAATCTGATTACCCGTTGATGATCCTACGGAAGCTCTGAGGTTCTGGATCTAGCCACGTAAGTGCCTGGCCTCTACCGGTATCCACTCAAACTAGATCTAAAGATCTTCTCCTTCTCTTTCTTTTTTTCCAAAATTAGATCTGGATCTGATTTGGAGGATCTTCAAAATACCTTCTAAAGATCGCCCGTCGTCTCTACAGCAGTGTTGCCTTCTTCCTTTTTTGTTAGCCTTTCCTTGCTTGACTTGCACTAATCAGAAGACCCAACTTCCTTGGTTGTGGAGAGGAGAGAGAGGGCCAGAGGGTGGCATGGAGAAGGGAGATGGGCAGCCTTGGGGCATAGCTTTTAAGAGGGGTTCTCTAAAGTGGGTGCAGATAGGCTCTTTTTATAGACTTTGCTGCGCTATGCAGTGCTGCATCATCCCAGCCAATTGCGTTGCTTCATTCAATCAGATCCAAATCTGATTGATGGGATGACATCACCTGATCCAATCAGATGAGAGACCCATAGGTTTATTCTTAGATAGCACCTAAGACTAATCAAAGTAGATATCCAAGGGCCACCTAAGTAGAAACCAAGAAGCAACCTAGAGTCCCATCTGTATGGGACTCCAGCATCCCTATCCATGGGTGCATGCCATCCTAGGCATGCACCCCCTTCTTTCCAATTTTTAGAGAGGGGACAAGCCCCTATCTACTCTCCAATAAGTGCATGACACATGGGTAGATGTCCAAGGGTCAAAGGTCAATATTTGATCAAGTCAAAGTACAAGAATTAGCAGGTGATGAAAAATGGCATGTGTTGTCTCAAATTTATCTCATAAATTAAGACAATCCTTTTCTGACTTGGACAAGCTCCAGTCATACCAGGTAAAGGTACCTGAGTGAGCACAAACCCATTTGGCTTAGTTGAGACAACTTTTAAGATAGAAAAAGGAGAATGTTAGGCTCAACCGTGTGCTAGCACGATTTCCTTGAACCTAATTGAATCTTATTCAAATCAATTGAACTGGGTTAGTCTAATTAATGATATCCATATCCAAACCCTTATTTGTGTGACCTAATTAGATTCAATTCTGTAAGGTAATGGGACATGTCATGATCTCCATCATCGAGATCATCAAAACTCCTTTCGATGGATCAGAACTCTTTTGATTCAGACAACTTAGAATGATCGATCATCTAAATCATTCTAATTGCTCCAAAAATGCACCAGTGACACCTAGCAGCATATGGTGGCAACCCATCAAATTTGAAAATGGTCCTCTCGGTGCAGCTACTTGTGTGATTAAGTTCTCTCCTCATGTAACCACCTACGGGTGTGTGCTCAAGGGAAACTCCAAGGGCGCACACCACCTCCTTTTTTTCCTACAAAGATCGGGTCAAAAGATCCTTTTGTCTGGATGCCCTTCGTATAAGACTAGGACAAATCCTGATCTGATCAAGACAAGCCTTGATCTAACTAGGACAAGGTCCAGTCAAACCAAGACAAACCATACAAGGTTCCTGGATAAGCCAAATCAAATTTGACTGAGTCTAGACCAACCAAGAAGTCCATAGAAGGAGAAAGTTATGTTCAATAATGTACCAGCATGATTTTTTTGAACCTAATTAGATCTAATCCAAATCAATCAGACTATATTAGCCCAATTAATGACATCTAAATTCAAATTTTTATTTGTGTGATCCAGTTGGTTCAATTCTATATTGTAATGAGACATGTCACGATCTCTATCATCGACATCATCAAAATACCTTTCAATGGACTAGAACTCTTTTAATTCATCCAATTAGAATCATTGATTATCAAGATAATTCTAATTGATCTCAAAATTAAATTTTTATTATTTAATTTTATATAATTTTAATTTTAATTTTTTGACTTTAATTTCATTTTTAAACTCTTTTCTTTTCTTTTATAAAAATCAAAGATTTCAAATCAAAGCACTATCTTTCCTACGGATTCAATCCGACTCGCTACTTTCTACATATTTTTAATTATTTTAAGAAGTCAAAATTAAATTGATAAATACGATGTCTTAATGACAACATCACAATCATATCAAGTTTTTGGCACCATTGTCAGGGATGGTGTTGCTCCTGAATCTCCCTACCTGAAGTCGGCCATCGAAAACTTATGGCCGAGGAAGAATTATCACTGGAGCTTTGCCCAAACTCCTGCAAAAAAGTCCTCATCAAGATTTTTTTTGATGACGACCCTCCGATGCTTAAGTTAGGAGACTAGAGAATAATGAGAGGAGAAAGCATTGAATTTTATACATACCTGGAGGGTCCTGCAACCTCTTTATTTATAGGTGAGGAATTGGAGTTGTATCAATCTCAAACTCTAATGACCATCCAAATTTATTATTCCAGATTGATTCAGAAGATGTTTTTTCTTTTCTAGAATATAGGATTGTGAGAGACTCCTATGTAATCCAAGCTTTCATAATTTGGGGAGAGCATGGATCTGGTAGAGATGGTGATACCTCGGTAACGAACGATCAATAATAGATCATTTGATATTGATTAGTAGTATATGAGCAATTAGTTGATCGTCTGGACATTGGTCGGCTAGAACCGACCAATGCTAGATAGATCGGCTATGGATAGCTTTTCTTCAATCAATATGGAGGAGCTCTTCTTTGGTGATAGCTCGATTGGGTATGACCTATGGCAAACCATTAGCAAACTAGTAACCTTTCATACTGGCCAATCATATTTAGATGACCTATTAAAATAGGTTGGTATAGGTCGAGGATTGTCAGACTAAGGATGAAGCTATAGCCGACCCACAATAGTTGCCCCCAACTCGTAGATCAAGCTTTTATTGCTCGATCGATGTGAGTATCTTTTGAAGTCGAGGCCAATCTATTCAAGGAGGTTGGGCTGCCACATGTTGATGATCGGTGCTATAAAGAGACTCATGAAAGACCATCAACCTTCAAATCTAACCATCCATTGGCTCGATCTGGAACCATCTGTTCCGACCAACCAGTGCTTGCAACTTGGTGAAGATCTAGAAGGGTAAGTGAATTGATGATAGATCGGTGTCGTCTAGGTTTTCTATAAATAGGGGCCTCTATTACCTCATTTTTTTACTATTGCTGTTACTGAGGGAGGAGCTCCGGCACTTTGCATCTTTGAGCAGATTGCTCGGGCTATGCCAACCTATCATCGACCCCATCATCTCCTTTGTTGCTCGATCACCACACTTTCTTAGGATAGTTCCTTCTACACTCATGAGTCAATCAAGTCCGTCCTGATCTTTCTAGAGTTCGGACAATCATTAAGGTGGGGACCATGGGTCTGAGGTAGTCGGTTCCTTAGGTAAATTTGAGGAACATGGAATTCCGAACTACGTCCCTTTTAGGATTAAATCCATCCTCTCCTCGGAGAATTTAGAACTTATAAGGCTAAAGTACCAAATCCTAGATGATTTTATGCTAGAGGTCGTTGGCCCCGGGAAGCGAATAGCTCTTCTTCATCTAGGCCGCATTGGGATTTATGAGGAATTCCTTAAGGCCAGCCTTAGGTTACCCTTCCACTTCTTAGTCATCAATTTTTTGAATTTGTATAGGATTAGTTTTTGTTGCTTGGTGTTGAACTCTTGGCAACCAATTTTAGGCTACATTGTCTCCTCCTTAGGGTCAAGCCTACTTTCCATCTTTTCTGGCCTTGCTTCACACTGAAGGAGCATCCTACAGAGATCGGGTGGTGGTATGCCTCTTCTTGGAAAGGATGTTGTCTTTTTCGAGATGCTCCTTCCCCGGTGCACAACTGGAAGAAGCACTTTTTCTTTATTTTGGCTGAGCAACCTTGGGGTTTTAGCACATCATGGGGTCGACCTCATAGGTCGACTGTCAGGCCTCAAACATTGTTCGATGCTGAGGAGAGACCCTAAATCGGATCTTTGGCTTTGCTCCCCCTCTATTGTTCAAGCTCCTTTTCGAGGAGAACTTGTTCAAGATGGGGCTAACCCCAACCAATCCGAAAAGTAAGTGAAGCTTTTATGTCAACTTATTTAGCTCATCCATTTTGTTATTATCCCTAATGTTGACCGAGCTTATCTTTCTTGTGCAGTAATGAACCTAGCCAACCTTGAAGCTGTTCGTCAGGCAGCAAAGAAGAGGAAGGCTAGCACAGCCTGTACTCCAAAATGTGGTCGATCTAAGGCCATCCTTGCACAACCCACAATTGGGGGTTCGTTTGGACCAATCAGTGTCTCGAGGAAAGAAAGCTCGATGCTGGTGAAAGCTATGGCGCCGCTATGATCTGCCGCTCCAATGGAGTCTGCCCCCTGAGCTTCAGCCTCCTCTTCAAAGAGAAGCTCGAGGGGGGCCCAAGATCTCCATTCGGATATCCACCTATAGTTCTAACATTCCGATGGACATTTCTCTAGTGGAGGTTGCCTTGGACACCAAGAATAGGAGAATGGGCATCGACGACTACTGCATTGCCTGATCTCTACTAAAATCAATCATCGTGTTGGCCGAACTTTGAAGAAGCCGAAGGTGCATTTCGTATCCAAGACTCATACAATTTTCTTCTTTGGATAAGTATTGATCGTCAACCATCCTTTATATTCACATAACTTAATAGCTTTTAATCCAAATATATATCTATATATATATGTATTTTAGCTAGTCTACCACATGGACCATTTTGTTGAGGTGATCTGGAAGGTTCAACGTATCTCGAAGGATGTCGAGGAGAAGGCCGCCTAGGCGACCCGAAGGGCGGATGATGCCCACATGTCTAGGTTGAAGATCAAGGATGAGAATCGATCACTGAAGGAGGAGGTGAAGCAGTTGAAGTCCGAGCTAGCTAAGGCTTGACTCGACGTTGAAGCTCGACTGCTAGTGGAGAAAGAAGCTAGCACATAATAGATCAAGGCCGCAAAGGGTGCAACAGTCACAGCATTCCGCTCTTCAGATGAATTTTCTGACATCAAGATGGAGTTTGCCTCGACTTCGCATTTGTAGGGGGGTGAAGACCTCAACGAGAAGATAAGGAAGGACTTCCCTGACCTAAACCTGAACCTCCTAGAATTAGACGAGGAAGAAGCTGAGAGGGCTGAAGATAGGGAAGTTCAGATGGAAGACCTTTTCAGCCCCACCCATAAGGATCACATGGCCGAGGATGCAGCATTGGGTCCTCCAACAATCATCGTTCTTCTCGACCAAGCTGAGGTCGGTGAATTCGGAGCTCTAGAGGGAGCTATGTAAATTTGCTCGGGCATGTCCAAGCTTTGCAATTGGTCGGCCCATTTTGCATAACCTTGGTACTTATCAGGATATTTTTGTATGGGATTGACTAGATTTTGTAAATATCCTTTCTTTAAATGAATACATAGTTTTTCCAAGTTGTTAAGATCGGCCATTGTGAATGAATACACAGTTTAGGTCTACCAATCATAAGGTCGAACTCAAAAACATGTAGAATGGAAAATACCTCGGTGGGAAACACGATGAGCTGGTTAGTCAGTGTTAATCATGGAGTGCTAGCTTGTGTTGAATGTTCGGTGCGTGTTGAGGAAGGATTAATTATCCGTCGACATTCCTCGACCATGGCCAAGAAGCAGGCATAGGAAATCCTTTTGGGTGATTGCATTTCTCAATCATGGTCGAGGAACATGTGATGAAAATCATCGAGGGCATGTTCTACTCTTCGACTATGATCGAGGAGCGTGCATTGGCTGAGGAGACACGTTTAGACACATTCTGCTCCTCAACCATAGCTGAGGAGACACGTTGGCTCACGTTGAGACACATTCCACTCCTCAACCATAGCTGAGGAGAGCACGTTGGTGGCTCCCATGGAGATGCATTCTACTCTTCGATCTTGGGCGAGGAGTGTGCAATGGTGAATCGCATGGAGATGGGCTCCGCTCCTTGGCTATGGTCGAGGAGCATGCATTGGCAGCTCCCATGGAGATGCATCATGGCCGAGGAGTGCACTTTGGCGAATCTCATGGAGTTGCATTTCAATCCTAGATTATGGTCGAGGAGCATGTGTTGGTGATTGTTGGAGATATGTTCCACTCCTCAATCGTGATCGAGGAGCACACGTTGGTGATTTTCATGGAGATGCATTTTGCTCCTCAACCATGGCTGAGGAGCATGCATTGATGAATCTCATGAAGATGCATTCTGCTCCTTGGCCGTGGTTGAGGAGTGCATGTTGGCAATTATTGGAGATGCATTCTGCTCCTCGATCATGATTGAGGAGCATGCATTGGCGATTGGCTGAGGAGCATGCATTGATGAATCTCATGGAGATGCATTCTGCTCCTTGGCCGTGGTTGAGGAGTGCATGTTGGCGATCATTGGAGATGCATTCTGCTCCTCGATCATAGTTGAGGAGCACGCAATTGACAATTTTTATGGAGATGTATTCCGTTCCTTGATTATGGCCAAGAAGCACGCATTAGTGATTGTTGGAGATGAGTTGGCTCCTTGGTCATGGTCGAGGTGTTTGCGTTGGCAATTTTCAGGGAGAGCAATTTTGCTCCTCGGCCATGGTCTAGGAGCATGCATTGGTGAATCTCGTGGAGATGCATTCCGCTCCTCAGCCATGGTCGAGGAGCACATGTAGGTGATTTTCATGGAGATGTGTTTCTCTCCTCAGCCAAGGCCAAGGAGAGAGTGTTGGTGATCATTGGAGACGTGTTTCGCTCCTTGGCCATGGTCGAGGAGCGTGCATTGGTGAATCTCATGGAGACGCATGTCACTCCTCGATCGTGGCCAAGGAGTGCATGTTGGTGATCATTGGAGACATGTTTTGCTCCTCGGCCATGATCGAGGAGCGCGCGTTGGCAATTTTCATGGAGATGCATCCGCTCCTTGGCAATGGTCGAGAAGTGCGTGTTGGCGGATGATAATTAGAGGCCTAGGTCACAAAAAATTATTATTTATTATAAAAAAAATCAAGATGAAAATTATAATTTAAGGATAGTATCTGTGCATGTTGTCGGCATTCCATGTCCTCGGGATTGGAGTTCCATCCAGTCGACAGAGGCGATAAACTTCCAATCGAACTATCTCGGCCATCCAGTATGGACCTTTCCAATTTGGTGATAGCTTCGACTATTTGGTTGGATGAGAGACCTCTGGTTGGGGAAGAACCAGTTGCCCAACCAAGAATGACTTTTCTTTAACCCAAGAATTATAATACCAAACTACTCTCTGCTAGTAATTGACCATCCAAATCCTAGCTCGTTTCCGAGTTTCTTCCAGCAAATCAAAGTTTGCCCTCATTCCAAATGAATTGCTGTTCTCATCAAATTCTTCTACTCGAAGTGTAGGTAATCTAATTTCCAAAGGAATTACAGTTTTTCTTTCGAAGGCCAACATGAAGGGCATCTCTCTAGTTGGGACTCGTTGGATTGTGCGGTATGCCCAGAGAATATTATATAACTCTTCGACCCACAGTCCCTTTACCTGGCCAAGGCAAGCTTTTAAACCCTGCAACAGTATTCTGTTCATCACTTCAGCTTTACCATTACTCTGAGGAAGACCTATTAATGTCAACTGTGCAAAATTCCATAGTCATTATAGAATCCCATAAATCTTAGGTTATCGAACTATCGCCCATTATTAGTTATGATAGCTCACGACAGACCAAATCAATAGATGATTGATTTTCAGACAAAATCTCAAACTTTGGCCTCGATAATGATCATAAGAACCTAGACCTCCATTCATTTTGTGAAGTAATCAATAGCAATGAGCAAAAACTTCTTCGGCACTATGGCGATAGAAAATGGTCTGAGGATGTCCATTCCCCATTGAGCGAAAGGCCAAGGTATGGTGATCAGTGCCAACAGAGTCAAAGGTCGGTGGTGAATATTGGAAGTTCTTTGACATTGATCGCATAAGTTTACCAAGTCAGCAACATCTTTTTGCATGGTTGGCTAGAAATACCTTTATCTAAATATCTTATGGACAAGAGCTTTGCCCCCTAAGTGATTGCCATAAATTCCCTCATGAACTTCTCGTAGGGCGTAGTTGGCTTCGGAGGGACAGAGGAACCTGAGCAATGGTAAGGTAAAGGACCTTTTATATAGCTCCTCATAGATGAGGTACTATGGAGCAAGGTGTCTCAATTTCTTGGCTTCATCCCGATCAGCTGGTAAAGTGCCATCTTGCAAGTAGCATAGGATGGGATCTATCTAGCTCAGTTTTGGATCTGCTTGCGTTATAGGAGCTACTTTGATGCTCGGCTTCTGCAGAACTTTCATGTATGAGCCTCTTTATAGGTCAGCTGCACCAAGAGTTGCAAGCTTAGATAGAAGATCGGCCCATACATTCTCTGCTCTGGGTACCTATTAGACGTCCACTATGAAAAAGCTGGAAGCTAAATCCTTAACCTTCTGTAGATATTTAACCATGTTCGGTTCCTGAGCTTCATATTCTTCTTGGATCTAGCCAATGATCAGCTGTGAGTTGCTATGAACTCTAATATGTCAAACTCTCATTTCTTTCACCATCCGGAGACCTGCTATCAGTGCTTCATACTCAGGTTCATTATTGGAGGCCAATAAATCAAAATACAGAGCATACTCCACTACCATGCCCTCCGGATTGGTTAAGATTAACCCAGCTCCTGTGCCCATAGTATTCGAAGATCCATCAACATGTAGAACCCAACATTCGTCGGTTATAGGAGCTACTGCATCACTTAGTTCCTCATCTGGGATTATGCACTCTAGGATAAAATTGATTAATGCTTGACTCTTGATGGGCGGCCTCGAGAAGTATTTAATGTCAAATTCTTCCAACTTAATATCCCATTTGGCTAACCATCCCAAAGTATTCGATCAATAAAGCACCGACCTAATAGGTTGGTCGGTAACAACAGCAATGGTGTGTGCTTGAAAATAAGGTTATAGCTTCTTCGCAGATATTAAGGGGGCATAAACAATCTTTTTTAGTTTTGTATACTTTGTCTCGACATTATGAAGTACCTGGCTTACATAATAGATCAATTTTTGTACCTTGGCATCTTATTCGATGAGAATCAAGCTAATTATCGAAGAAGAAATAGCCAAATATAGGTACAATACCTCTCCAAGTTCTATCTTTCTTAAAAGGAGAGGAGAGCCAAGGTACTTTTTTAGGTCATCAAAAGCTTTCTAGCATTGATCCAACCACTGAAAATTCTTCGACTGTTTGAGGGCTTTGAAAAATGGAAGGCTCTTTTCTGCCGACCTTGATAGAAATCAGTTTAGGGCTGCGATCCTCTCAGTAAGCCACTATACTTTTTTTATCATTCTTGGAGGCTTCATTTCTTAAAGAGCTTGAATCTTTTTTGGATTAGCCTCAATCCCGCACTGCAACATCTTGAAGTTGAGGAATTTTGCAGAAGTGACTCTAAATGCGCAATTATCTAGATTTTTCTTCACCTGGAAGCACTGCAATGTAGAAAAGATCTCTTGTAGGTCGATAATATGATGCTCGGCAGCCATGCTTTTGATGAGCATGTCATCTATATATACCTCCATATTTCTACCGATTTGTTTTTTGAAGAGCTTATTCACAAGCCTTTGGTAGATTGCTCCTGCATTTTTTAGACCGAATGGCATAATCTTGTAAGAGAAAAGATCTTGATCAGTTACAAAAGAGATTTTCTCCTCATCCTCGGGTGCCATTTGGATCTGGTTGTATCCCGAGAAATCATCCATGAATGATAAGAGTTGATGTCCTGAAGTCGCACCCACCAGTTGATCTATACGAGATAGAGGATAACTATCCATCAGGCATGCCTTGTTGAGGTCAATATAACCAATGCATGCACACCACTTTTCATTATCTTTCTTGATAAGGATGATGTTTTCCAGCCACTCTGGATGATAGACTTCTCAGATGAAACTAGCCTTCAGGAGTTTATCAACCTCTTCCTATACTGTCTTCTATCATTCGGGAGCATAGCTTCATTTCTTCTGCCTGATAGGGTGGTGGTTCAAGTCCACGTTAAGTCAATGAACCATAACATGTGGGTTGATGCCAGGCATGTCTAAAGTGAACCAAGCAAACACGTCAGCATTAGCTCGTAGGAATGAGATAAGGTGGTGATGATCCTCTTCACACAAATTTGAACCAATTTTACAACTTTGTTTGGATCATCATTGATCGGCATTAAGACCAATTCTTCCACTGGGTGATCCCTTTGCTCAGTTAGCTCATCTCGTACATCTAGCTCATTGATAGGTTGTTCCTCAGCTGCCACTTGATAGAGGATTGCCATTTAGCATTCTTTCACAACTGACTAGTTTCCCCGAAGCTCATCAATCCCATCGAGAGTCATAAACTTCATCTTTAAGTGATAAGTCGACACTATTACATGGAGTGTTGAGAATTGTGTCTCAAAGTCAATCATCAGTCTATTGACGGTTGAGATATTGTAATTGATTTATTAATTAATAAAAAATATTCTGGCACATTTTTTCATCATAAGTTTACATCTTCTAATGAACTCCATTATTGTGATGAAGTCCATAGGACTATTTAATTTTGATAAAGAGAGGATTTATCGATTAGTCCTTAAATTTATTCACGACCAAATGATAGGCTGTTAATTAGGATGACAGCATCTATCGAGCATAGGTCGCTATATGCCATATAGATTTATTATCCTCTTAACCAAGGTGTGTAGAGACACTGGTATGGCATAAGGTGAGATGTATAGGTACATCATCATTAAACGTGACCAACTCCAGAGTATTCTACTATTGAGAATGTCTCTGATGGAATATAGGTACAAGTATCCCTTAGACCTGAAATCACCTCAGTAACTTGCAAGCAACTCATAATGATTTGGTACCAAACTAACTAAATTTCTAATTCAGCAACGAAAGGCTTCTGGGCACAATCAAATACTTGCAAAATCGGAGTGTGATCAAGATGAAATTGACCACTCCAAGAGTTGGAGAAGAATGTATCACTGTATTTTAATATAGCAAAACCTTGACTAGGATAATCCATTAGATGAATTTGGTATTTTGAAATACAATGTGGACAACTTGATCAGAGCTAATAGTTGAACTCTAATGTGTCCTATGAGCATTGTGGTCAAGGGGATGAATTATATGAAAATTATATCCGCATGGGTTCTAAGGATGGTATTCTACACCTTTGACCTATTCGACCACCGGGTATCATTACTAGATGGTAACTTTGATTGGTATAGAAATTTATTCATGCGCTACCAGCTTAGATTCGAACCTATGAGGTCACACATATTAGAGCTTATGATCTGATCAGATGGTTGATCAATGATTAAGAATCATTCTAGGATTAAACAATCAATACGATTGGTATTTAACCGAGTGCAAGTGTTGCAGGAGGATCGATTAGCAATTAGATTACTAATTGGCTTAATTTGATTAAATCAATTGGCTAAGATTAATTTTAATTAAATATGATTTAATTAGATTTAGTTTGATCTTGATTGGATCAAGTCTAATTGATTTATTGGATAAGCCAAGTGCAACGAAGAACTAGTCCTAGTCTAACTAGGACTCGGATTAACCCAATTTTCTAATTTGATTAGAAAATAAATTATAATTAAATATAATTTAATCAAATTTAATTAAGTTCTTAAATAGATTAGAATCTTATTTAATTGGATTGGTTTAATCTTATTTTTATTTGATTAAAAAATCTTATTCAACCAAGTTAAAATAGGAGTCCTAGTGTGACTAGGACTCCCTATCTCCTTGCACCACCATGGTCCCAACGCCCTCCATACCTATTTTTTAGGTATTTTTTATAGAAAATTCCTTTCTTCCTAATTTTCATGTGCCCTCTCTCCCTCTAAGTCATATTTGGAAGTAAGGTGGAAGACCAAGTCAAAGGAGGAATTGATTTTACTTAGGATTCTATAAGATAGAATCCTTATTGACCAAAACATTTTTCCTTGAGTGCCGCCCCCTCTTTTAATTAATTCTTCTCTTATTTATGAAAATAATATCCTTTTCTATGCACCCTCCCTTGCTGGTCCATGCCAAAATTATGGAGGAGGCACCCAAGAGTTGGACGCCCCAACAACTTCCCATGTTTGGATATTCCTAGTTTAGGAATTTAACCTAACTTGGACTCTTCTTTTTCTCTATTTATTAAATAAATTTTATTCTAATTTTTTGGCAAAATATAAAGCTTTGGGAGAGGTTTGGGGTGTGCAAAAATCAGAGAAAGAGGGTCCTTGGGCATGGGGGTTCCATAGGCACCAAACTAGGCATCTAGGTGAGAGAAAAGAGAAGAAGAAGAGGGTCTTTTTCTAGGGCTGTTTTATTTTCAATCTCTCCTTCTTTCTTTTGAGTTTTTTTTTTGAGAGAGTCTCAGATCAGCAAACTCTCATCTTTCTTATCATATTTTGGAGAGTCCAAATTTTAATCAAGGGTGCATCAGATTGACCATCGAAGAAGGATCAGCACAGTACTAGCATGCTGTGCTGATTTTCTACATCAAACTTTAGATCAGAGATCATAGGCTCATGTGGACGATTCCTAGAAGCCGGACATGTGTGCTACTCATGTTTTCATCTTTAAGCCTGGGTCAGTAAGTTAGAATATCTAAACTTGCTTAAGTAATAGATCCGATCTATAAACTTCATACGTGCATTTGATGTAGTGTAGATCTAGGTTGATTTGATCAACCTTTTTTTCTTTCTTATTTAATTTTAATTTTTAATTTAATATCATATCTTGATCATGTAATAGATCTAAGATTTAGGTGTTTACATAGTTATTTAAATAAATTTTAGATTTATTTAAGTCTTTCACTGTAAGATCTTGAGAAAGTTTCAAGATCTACCTGTGAAACCCTAGATCTGGTTCCTTCAATTGGTATCAGAGCCTAGATTCTTATTACATGATTTTTATGCATGTCTAGATTTTTTCTTAGATTAGATCTAATTTATAATCTAATTATTAAATCTAAAATTTAAAAAAATAAAATATTTTAGATTGCACGGACTGCCATAAGGTTGTCCTGCTGTAAGGTTTACCCCTTACAGTGAATAGGTTATCCTAATACGTGCTGATCTAAAATATTGATCATAAAATTTTAGATTAAATCTAAAAAAATTTATGATTTTATTAAAAATATTTTAATCTAATTTCAATCATCATAAATGTGTTATATTTGATCTAGAAAGATTTATGATTGATTATTATTGAAACTGTTTCAATTACATGAACCTGTTTACATTAGATCTAAAGTAGTTTTATTTATTTTACTTGCATATTGATTATGAATTAAACATGCAACTTGGTTGATAGAACCATGTTGTAAAAATATTTTACAAACATGAAAATTATTTTCGAAAAGCCGAACCCCAACCCTTAGTCCAAAACTTAATTGAGAATTAAGAAGTTGATTTATTAGGATCTAGGATTGTGAATTGAAGATCCTAAGACACAAGTCATAACACATTGGATTAAATGGGTTAGTGGGAATTAGGTCTATTAATTGGATTAGACCTAGGGTTAGATTAAAGAATGGACTTAATTGGAGAATTAGCTAAATCTAATCAATTATTATCTTAGATTAGGTCAAGGATTCTCTAGATCAATTACAATAGTTGTAGTTGGTTAAGTCCATGTCTTTAATAAGAATAAAGATGAACTTGATTCTTGGCTACGCGGTCTAGCACGAATTGTTAGGTTGATCTAATTGAAATAAATTAAACTAGTTGCTGTATAAGGTAAACCAGATCAGTGGTTTTTAATTGGCAACCCACTTACTTGGCCATTTCTAATGGTGTCTAAGGCAAGCCTGGTAGATCCTTCCACTGATCAAACATACATAGCTTCTTGGTGAGATTATGCTTTGATCGGATCGTTTGACTATTCGAGCTAACCCATGTCAGCTAGGTAAATCAGTTTGACTAAATTAGGTGCTCCTAGACCAGCCTATTAATGGTCTCCCTTAAGCTGACTTAGTGAAGTAAGTGGGAGGATCATGACAAGCTGATTAATCTGACCTACTCACTTCTATAAATAAACTTTCTAAAATTATTAAGTCCCTAAAATGAAATAGTTATATGATAATTGAATCGTAGCCTCCCATTAAAGTGAATTATAATGGGTCCATTAGTTGGATAATCATTGGAGGCCCAAAGGCCTGGTGCTTATTGGTTGATGAAATTATCATTCATTATATGATCTCTTGGATACATTTTTCTAAATAATGGTTAGGTGGGCCAACCAAAGTTGGGCCTGATCATTCATTGGTTGGATGGGCATAGTATGGTCATGTTAATGGTTGGACCTAACTGAACCCTTTTTTGAGAAGGCCAAAGCCAACTGATCAATGCCTGGGGTAAAATTTAATTACTAAAAATTATTTAGAGAAATTATTGGTTATGAACCTATCCTTAAATGTATATGGGTGGGCCAACCAAAGTTGGGCTTGTGTACAGTCTATGTGGATTCTAGTATCCACTAAGAAATTACGATAATTCCTCGAATTAGAGGTAGAGACTACCAATTCAAATAAAATAGTGGGACAAACCTTTTGATTAAAGTCTAAATCTTTAGGTTAAATGAATCAATTACTAATTAGGTTTTTCTATGTGCAGACATGGCCACTTTTCTATCGCTCCAATCAATGTTGGACAATGATAAGTTGCTGGGATCCAACTTCGGTAGCTGGTACCAAAAGTTGAAGATTGTCCTGGAGCATGAACGAATCCTGTATATGCTGATGGATCCTGCACTTGAGAAGCCAACTGCCAATGCACATGGAATAGTCAGAGACACTTATCAGAAGTGGCTCAGTGATCGAACCATGGTGCACTGCATTATGCTGGCTGTGATGAGCGATGAGTTCAGTCACAAGTTTGAGACAGCTCGCCAAACGAAATGCTCCAAGTGTTGGAGGATTCTTTTGGCACACCCAATGACATTGAGAGGCACAAGATTAGTTGTGCCATCTTCAATGCCAGAATGCGGGATGGTGCCTCTATCATAGATCATGTATTGTACATAATCGAGCTGATAGAGCATTTGAGCAAGCTCGACTTTTTCTTGCACAAACAACTTGGGAAAGATGCAATACTGATCTTGCTGCCCATATCTTATCTTCCATTCCTTACACATTATAGAATGTCAAAGCCTGAAGTGGACTACCATGGGTTACTGGGGTTACTTCAAAACTTTAAGAAGGATCACCAACTCCATAAGGAGTCGGTGAACTTAGTGGAAGGTTCGTCTTCTCGTTCTCGATCCTTTGGGAAAGAAAAGAAGAACAAGAAGAAGAAAGCAAAGAAGGTGCATGTTCATGTTAGGACACCTGTGTAGGCTCAAACCCCAAAGACCAAGCCCGATAAGAGTCAAGCTGAATGCTTCTTTTGCAAGAAGTGGGAGTATTAGAAGAGGAACTGACCTCAGTATATTGCCTCCCTAGATCCGAACAGGCAGAGAAAGAAGCAAGCTATTGCTGGGCAAGGTATTTATATAATAACTCCTTGTAATTTCTCTATTTGTGATATTATTGACTAGATATTGGATACTAGTAGCCCTTATCATATTTGCAATTTGTTGCAGGGGTTGCAGGTCAGTAAAAGATTCGAGCAAGATGAGAGATTCCTAAACTTTGGAAATGAAAGATCAGTTTTAGTTCTAGATTTAGTAATTTTGAAACTTGTATTTGAATCTCATACCGTTGTTCTTAGCGATTATCATTTTTGTCCTAGTTCTTTTTAAATATTATTTCTGTAGGCCTTTTGACCATGAACAATTATGAAATTTTAATAAAAAAATAAGTTTGTAATGTCATTATGCATGGTGTTACTATTTTCGATGGACAACTGAATAATGGTGTATATATGTTATCACAACCTATTAATGTAATCTATTCTACTGGCAAGCATTCTAGATTAGATAGTATATCAGATATCTATTTATGGCACTATAGGCTAGGTCATATAAACAAGAACAGGATAAATAGGTTGACTTAGGAGGGAATCCTCAAAGTTAATGATTGTGAATCACTTTCAATCTGTGAGTCCTATCTTTTTGGTAAATGATCAAGTCACCTTTCACTGAAAAAGGTAAGAGAGCCAATGAGCTCTTAGGTCTAGTACGTACAGATGTATGTGGATCAATGAGCATAAGTGCCAGAGATGGATATGTCTACTTCATCACCTTCATAGATGATCTATCCAGATATGGATATGTCTATCTGATGAAACATAAGTCAGATTCTTTTGAAATGTTCAAACGATTCCAAAGTGAAGTAGAAAAACAAACTAGAAAGAGTATTAAAACTCTTCGATCTGACCGAGGAGGAGAATACCTTTCTGATGAGTTTTTTACATATCTAGGAGAGAATGAAATTTTCTCCCAATAGACTCCTCTTGGAATACCATAGCATAATGGTGTATCTGAATGGAGGAATCGGATTCTATTAGACATGGTCCGATCCATGATATGATTTGCCAGCTTATCGATATCCTTCTGAGGATATGCACTTGAATCTACTTGTTATCTATTAAATAGGGTTTCAAGTAAGTCTGTAGTTAAAATTTCATATGAGATATGGACAGGGCGTAAGCCAGCACTTTCACACCTTAGGATTTGAGGGTGTCCGACTTATGTCAAACGGTTAGTTACAGACAAACTTGGACCTAGGTCTGACAAGTATACATTCATAGGGTACCCAAAAGAGACCAAAAGATACTATTTCTACCATGCTGATGAACAAAAGGTGTTCATCAGCCTTAGGGCAACGTTTTTGGAAAAAGAGTTTCTTGATGAAGGAACTGTTGCCTCTAAGGTTGAACTTGATGAAGTTCAACAGATAGAAAGTCCAACATAGAATGTTGAACCTAAGTCAAATTTAATTGAATCAGATCCGAAGCCTAGTGAACCCACACTATTAAGACGATCCAACAGAGTACCCCATCATCCAAACATATACTATGGATTCTTGATCTAGGATGGTGATCTCATCGAATTCAATGAGAATGATGAGGATCCAATCACTTATATGGATGTGATGCAGAGATCCGACTCTAAGAAATGGCTAGAAGTCATGAGATCTGAAATAGATTTCATGAAAGTCAATGATGTATGGACATTAGTTGACCCATCTGAAGGGGTTAAACTCATTGGGTGTAAATGGATATTCAAAAGGAAAAGAGGTGCAGAAGAAAAGGTGGAGACCTACAAAGCCCGTCTGGTTGTCAAGAGATATCGTCAATGTTATGGTATTGACTATGATGAGACATTCTCCCTAGTGGCAATGCTCAAATCCATTCGGGTAATGCTTGCAATAGCTGCCCGCCTGGACTATGAGATCTGGTAGATGGATGTGAAGATGGCTTTCCTAGATGGAGAGATAACCAAAGAGGTGTATATGATACAACCTGAGGGATTTACATCCACAGATGAGTCCAAGGTGTGCAAGCTTCAAAGATCCATTTATGGATTGAAGCAGGCATCTCGGAGTTGGAATATGTATTTTGATAAAGTGATCAAAATGTATGGCTTTGTTAAGAGCAGAAAAGAATCCTACATTTACAAATGGGCAAATGATCTAGCAGTGGTATTCTTTATTTTGTACATGGATGATATTCTCTTAATAGAAAATGACATCCCCGCACTATAAAAAATAAAAGTCTGATTGTCATCATAGTTCTCCATGAAGGACTTGGGTGAAGCATCCTACATCCTAGAGATAAAGATCTATAGGGATAGATCTAAAAGGATGCTTGGTATATCCCAATCCATGTACATAGAAACTATGCTCAAGAGGTTCAGCATGAAAAATTTCAAAAAGGGCTATCTTCCGATAGACCAAAAAATTTTTTTCTCTAAGAAGGATTGTTTGACAACTCCTAAAGAGAGAGAGCGTATGAGTAAAATTTCATATGCTTCGGTAGTAGGGTCTATTATATATGCAATGACATGTACAAAATCAGACGTGGCATACTCACTAGGAGTAGTGAGTAGATACCAGTCTGACCCTGGAGAAAATCATTGGAAGGTGGTTAAAACCATCCTTAAGTATTTAAAAAAATACTAAGGACCAATGGTTGATTTATGGTGAGTCAGATTTGAAGCTTATGGGGTTTACAGACTTCAGCTTTCAATCTGATCATGATGATAGTAAAAGTATGTCGGGATATATTTTTACTCTAAATGGTGGAGCCATCTGCTGAAAAAATTTCAAGCAGCATATAGTGGCTGACTATGTTTACAAAGCAAAGTACATGGCAGCATCAGATACAGCAAAGGATGCTGTATGGCTGAGGAAGTTCATCACCGAGCTTAGAGTAGCATCCTCTATTGATGGTTAAGTCCTGCTTTACTGCGACAGCACTGGTGCCATAGCCCAAGCAAAGGAGCCAAAGGCACACCAGTAAACAAAGCACATTCTGCACCGCTTCTATTTGGTTTATGAGATCATGGATCGTGGTGACATCGACCTTCAGAAGATCGACGAAAAAGAGAATCTAGTCGACCTCTTCACTAAAGCCCTGGCAATCAATTAGTTTGACAACCATAAGTCGAAGATGGGTATTAGATACTGTGCCGAGTGGCTTTAGGACAAGCAAAAGTTGTTGGAAATTATGTCCCAAAGTCAATCATCAGCCTATTGATGGTTGAGATATTGTAATTAATTTATTAATTAATAAAAATATTTTTGCATCTTTTTTCATCACAAGTTTACATCTTCTAATGAACTTCATTGTTGTGATGAAGTTCTTAGGACTATTTAGTTTCGATAAAGAGAAGATTTATCGATTAGTCCTTAAATTTGTTCACGATCAAATGATAGGCTGTTAATTAGGACGACAGTGTCTATCGAGCATAGGTCACTATATGCCATATAGGTTGGTTGTCCTCTTAACCAAGGTGTATGGAGACACTAGTATGACATACAGGTGAGATGTATGGATATATCGTCATTGAACGTGACCAACTCTAGAGCATTCTGCTATTGAGAATTTCTATGATGGGATATAGGTACAAGTATCTCTTAGACCTGAGATCACCTCAGTGACTTGCAAGCAACTCAATATGCTTTGGTATCAGACTAACTAAATTTCTAATTCAATAATGAAAGGCTTCTAGGCACAATCAAGTACTTGCAAAGTTGGATTGTGATCAAGATGGAATTGACCACTCCAAGAGTTGGAGAAGAATATATCACTGTATTTCAATATAGCAAAATCTTGGCCAAGATAATCCATCAGATAGATTTAGTATTTTGAAATATAATGTGGACAACCTTATCAGAGTTGATAGTTAAACTCTTATGTGTCCTATGAGCATTGTAGTCAAGGGGATGAATTATATGGAAACTATATCCGCATGGGTTCTAAGGATGGTATTCTACACCTTCAACCTATCCGACCGTCGGATATCATTACTAGATGATTACTTTGATTGGTATAGAAATTTATTCCTATGCTACCGACTTAGGTTCATACCTATGAGGTCAAATATATTAGAGCTTACGATCTGATCGGATGGTTGATCAATGATTAAAAATCATTCTAGGATTAAACAATCAATATGATTGGTGTTTAACCAAGTGCAAGTATTGTAGGAGGATCGATTAACAATTAGATTGCTAATTGACTTAATTTGATTAAGCCAATAAATTAAGATTAAGTCTAATTAAATATGATTTAATTAGATTTGGTTTGGGCTTGATTGGATCAAGTTTAATTGGTTTATTGGATAAGCCAAGTGCAAGGAAGAACTAGTCCTAGTCTAACTAGGACTCGGATTAATCCAATTTTCTAATTTGATTAAAAAATAAATTAGAATTAAATCTAATTTAATTTAATTTAATTAAGTTCTTAAATGGGTTAGGATCTTATTTAATTGGATTGGTTTAATCTTGATTTTATTTGGTTAAAAGATCTTGTTTGACTAAGTCAAAATAGGAGTCCTAGTGTGATTTGGACTCCCTATCTCCTTGCACCACCTTGGTCCCAACGCCCTCCATACCTATTTTTTAGGTATTTTTCATAGAAAATTCCTTTCTTCCTAATCTTCATGTGCCCTCTCTCCCTCCAAGTCATATTTGGAAGTTAGGTGGAAGACCAAGTCAAAGGAGGAATTGGTTTGGATTAGGATTCTATGAGATAGAATCTTTGTTGACCAAAACATTTTCCCTTAAGTGCCACCCCCTCTTTTAATTAATTCTTCTATTATCCTATGAAAATAATATCTTTTTTTTTGCACCTTCCTTTGCTGATCCATGCCAAAATTATGGAGGAGGCGCCCAAGAGTTGGGCGCCCCAACAACTTCCCATGTTTGGATATTCCTAGTCTAGGAATTTGACCTAACTTGGACTCCTTTTTTCTTCTATTTATTGGATGAATTTTATTCTATTTTTTTTTATGAAATATAGAGATTTGGGGTGTGCAAAAATTAGAGGAAGAGGATCCTTGAGAGTGGGGATTCCATAAGCACCAAACTAGGTGTTTAGGTGAGAGAAAAAAGAAGAAGAAGAGGGTCTTCTTCTATGGCTGTTTTATTTTCAATCTCTCCTCCTTTATTTTGAATTTTTTTTTGAGAGAGTCTTAGATCTGAAAACTCTAATCTTCCTTCTCATATTTTGGAGAGTCTAAATTAAAAATAAGGGAGCATCGGATCGACCATCGAAGAAGGATCAGCACAGTACTAGCATGATGTGCTGATTTTCTGCATCGAACATCAAATTAGAGATCATAGGCTCATGTGGATGACTCCTAGAGGTCGGATGCATGTGCAGCTCATGACTTCATTCTCAAGCCTGGATCAGTAAGTTAGAATGTCTATACTTGCTCAGGTAATAGATTTAATCTCTAAACTACATACCTGCATTTGATGTAGTATAGATCTAGGTTGATTTGATCAATCTTTTTTTCTTTCTTATTTAATTTTAATTTTTGATTTAATATCATACCTTGATCATATAATAGATCTAAGATCTAGGTGTTTACATGGTTATTTAAATAAATTTTAGATTTATTTATGTCTTTTGCTGCAAGATCTTGAAAAAGTTTCAAGATCTACCTTTGAAATCCTAGATCTGGTTCCTTCATGGAGGGCATTCAATCCTAGCCAACTTAAAATAACATTATAAGCGGATGGGTTATTTACCATAAACTAAGTTATTTCGACTATGATTTGCTTTAGAACCTGCCTGATTTTTGTTGTTAATAAGATGGTTCCTTCTACCGGCACTGTACTGCCGGAGAATCCAACCAGAGGCACATTCATCTTCATCAACCATCCAAGATCCAAGATCATCCGAACAAAGGTATCATAAAATAAGACATCAACTAAAGTTCCATTATCAACAAGAAATTGATGTACATCATAATTTGAAATGTTTAGAGAAACAACTATAGGGTCATCGTGTGGCTAACTTATTCCTTGTAGGTCATCAACGATGAAGGTGATTTCATCATGGATCTTCCTCTTCTTTGGCCCTTCTGCACTAGGTCGACTATGCTCTGAGGCATCTCCACTGAGGTGCCCCCCAACGATCATCCTGATCCCACCCACCATTGGTTGTTCTCTATGAGAATCCTCCTGTCTAGGCTATTCGTGGCATGGATTGGGCGGAATTCTTTGCTTATCAACATACCACCGAAGTCATCCTCGTCGAATCAAGGTTTCTATCTCTTCTTTGAGCTTCCAACATTCCTTAGTGTCGTTTCTATAGTCTCGATGGTATCTACAATATTTTCTTGGATTTCTTGCTCAAGCAGGAGTCACCATCTTCTTTGGTCGGGGTATTTCTTCTTGTCGTTCTATCTCCATCAAAATGTGGGCCCGGGGAGTGTTAAGAGGAGTGTAATAGTGAAACCTTAAAGGTGGGATTCTTGACCGGCATTGGGTTTTAGGAGATATAGGTCGATCACTATGATGTGGGGTACGCGACTGATGAGGCTGCGGCTCCTCATGCCGATGTTGCACACGCCGGTAGTTTTTCTTCTTCTCTTATTTTTGGGCTTGCTATGATCTATTACTGAGGTTGCCTCTTTGTTGGTCACAGGCTTCCTCGGCTTGGGCATTTTTCTCCACCCGCTCCAACATCTCGACAAAATATTTTGGGTAATCCAAGTTGAGAGAGAAGAGGAGATCGTTCTGAAGAAGTCTGGCCTTCAATGCTATCATAGCAACTAACTGATCTAAATTCTGAACCTTTAGGGTAGCTGCATTGAATCGATTGATATATTCTTGAAGAGATTTGTTTTCCCTTTGCTTAATGCTTATAAGAAAACCTGAGTTATGGCGTTGCCAATGACTATTGACGAAATGGGTGATGAATAGGTGACTTAACTGATGGAAGGAGTCCATAGAGCCTAACTGTAAATTTGAATACCACTGTCGAGCTGCTTTTGTTAAGGTCGAAGAAAAGGCTCGGCACAAAACTATATCACTAGCTCCTTGCAAGTGCATCAGGATTCAAAAGTTGTCCAGATGATCTACAAGATCGATCGTTCCATCATAAGGCTCCATCTGACGAATTTTGAACCAAGGTGGCAGAGGTTCATTCATGATTTTTTAGGTGAACGGAGGATTGATATTGAACCCTAGGTCGTCCCCTTGCTGCTTTGGTTTCTACAATGCATCTATCCACTGTTGCATCTCCTAGAGCTTCTTTTCCATGCTATCTTCCTGGATAGCTCAATGCTAAGGAGTTACATGGCCCGGAGTTGAGACTCTTCTAGAGATGGGGTTAGGAGATCGCCCAAGTCTTTGATGAGGTGGGCTGATAGGTTGGCTGTGATGACTTGCTTTGACCCTTGGACTCCTAGGATGCCGTTCTTCTGACCTTCAATGGGCCAGCCCCAAATTTTCATCGACTAGATGAGGTTTGCTGGCCTACTGCATCCCCCTTATCGTGGCTGAGAGTGCTTGCACCTACTGCATGAGAGTATTGTATTGCTCTTACGAGATCGCTAGGTCTTCCGGTGGATTCTCCTGAACCAGGGGTGGCGCATTGGCCAGTCGAGCATTGTTGGTTTGTCGACCACTGGAATGCTAAAATGCATTTGATGCTCCCCTCCAAGTCTTCATAATGTCTGGCGATGAGCTTTCTGCTCTCAAAAATTGGGCCTCGAAATTAGTTGAAGGACCTTCCTCTAGTGCCAAGTATTGCTCTTGAATCGTTCCGCCTGATGTCGGCCCCCGAGGAACTTATGGCTGAGAAAGAACTGTCACTGGAGTTTTGCCCAAACTCCTGCAAAAAAGTCCTCACCTAAGTATTTTCTGGTGAAGACTCTTCGATGCTTAAGTTAGGAGATCAGAGAATAATGAGAGGAGAAAGCATCAAATTTGATGCATACCTGAAGGGTCCTAGAGCCTCTTTATTTATAGGAGAAAAATTGAAGTCGTATCTGTCTCGGACTCTAATGATCTTCTGAATTTGTCACTCTGGATTAATTTGAGAGATGTTTTTCCTTTTCTAGAAGATGGGATTGTAAGGGACTCCAATTTAATCCAGGCTTTCATAATTTGGGGAGAGCACAGATATGGTGGAGATGGTGATACCTCGGTAATAGACACTCAATAATAAATCATCTGATATTGATTAGTTGTATATGAGCAATTAGTTGATCGTCCAAACATTGGTCGGCTAGAACTGACCAATGCTAGATAGATCGACTATGGGTAGCTTTTCTCCGATCAATATGGAGGAGCTCTTCTTTGGTGATAGCTCGGTCGGGTATGATCTATGGTAAACCATTAGCAAACTAGTAACCTGCCATAGCGGCCTGTCATATGTGGACAACCTATTGAAATAGATCAGTACAGGCCGAGGAATGTCAAGATGAGGGTGAGCTATAGCCGACCCACAACAAATGGCATAGATGCTAATTTTTTATTTCTTTGATTATTTTTGTAAATAAATTATAAATAATTTTTTATTTATATTACTTACTAACTTTTTCTTGTTTATTTTGTACAAAAAAAAGAAGAAAAGAGCAAAATAATTAAGGCAAGGAGGAAAGCTTCCAAGTTTGTTTGGGGAGATCAATTCTAACCCTAGACCTCTTTTTTTTATTATTTACTTTATTTTTAAATTAATTTAAAAAATATCTACTTAAATCTAATTAAAAACTTCATGACAGGAGTAGAAATCCTAATTGCTTAAAGCATCCATCATATTAATTTTATTTTTATTTTTTTGTTGATCGCTAGAGATAAATAAGCTTCTCAAGTCTAATCAATTGCATGCATCTAATTTAGTTGCAAAAAATCCCTTATCTGAAAGTGATTATGCGTATTCATCTTTAAATCAATTTAAGGGCACAACCAAATTAAACAAGATAAGATGAAGATTTGATCATCCTTTCTTAGCCCACAAACAATCAAATAACATTCCGCATTAACCTAAGTCTTTAATTTAAAATTAATTAAACATCGATCCTAGGAACTCGAGCTCGTTAGGATCAGAAATCCTAAGAGTTGGACCGGATTAGGATAGTCAGTTTGACTAGTGTCTAAGGCAAATAGTTTAGAAACTACATCTCAAAGAAAGGTGGTCACTTAATTAATTCCATCAGCTTACCTGGCCAAGATAACTGGTGTCTAAGAAAAGCAGCGAAGGGACTCCCACCGACCTTACACTTACCTAGCCAGTTGCGTAGCTGATCTTATACTTAGAGGGCTTGAAGGTGACCTTAGCTATTAGGAGCTATCTATATTTAGGATAATCCTTAGTCAGGATTGATTGTCTAACTTGATTGCTAATTAAAATATTAAATCTAATCAAAACTAATTCTTCTCTCTCTCTTCTTAGCTCTAGAGGACTCCTTAGGTTCTATTCTTTAGAATATTTTTCTCTCTTTCTTCTCTTTCTCTTCTCTAAAAATAAAATAAAATAAAATAAAAATAAAATAAAATATTTTTAATTAAATTAAACTAAATTAAAAAATTAAAAAATTCTATAAAATAATTAAATAATTAAAAAATTAAAAAAATTATTTTTTTTTTGAATCACATGTTAAGGTTGTACTAGTATATGCATGATAGAAGATCACTTTTCCTGACCTAGTTGAATTTAATCAAGAAATTAAATGATTAATTCATATTAAATCAGATAATCAAATGACTATAAATCTTGGAGAACCACCTAGATAGATGAAAGAATACTTTATTTCTTTCACCTATAATCTATTGACTTGTATCCACTTACCTGATATCCCTGCTAGCCATTATGAGATCAAGTCGACCATAATTCAAATGCTTCCATCCTTCTATGAGAACATCAAGAAAGATCCTTATAAGCATTTAGATGAATTCTTAGAAATCTGCTCTATCTTGAAAATCCAAAATTTAACTAATGATGCTCTTAGACTATATATTTTTTTCACTAAAAGATAATGCTAAGTACTGGCTTAGCATAATAAGAAGACCAATCAAAATTTAGGCTAAATTGCAATATGACTTTCTTAAGAAATTTTATCCGATAGACCGAACCATCATTATGAGGCAAGCTATCACTAGATTTGCTCAGCTTTCAGGATAATAAATTCACAAGTCATAGGAGAGACTTAAAGAACTTCTTAAAAAATATCCACACCATAGTCTACCTAAATGGCAAATCGTTCAAGATTTTATTAAGAGTTTAGGAGACCAATATAGAAAAATAGTAAATGCATCCTGTGAAGGTGCATTCATGAGTAAAAGTGAGGATGAAGCCAATGTCTTGTTTGAAACCTTGAGTGCAAATGTAATTAAACATGTTTCATTATCTTTCTACCAAAAGCGGGCAGGAATTTATGATCCAGAACCTAGCTCTAAGGTTGATTTGAATCTAATAAATAAAGTCGACTTTCTTGCCTAGAAATTAGATCAATTTCTAATCCTAGGTCAACAAACTCTTGCACAATACACGTCATCTTCTAATTATTAGGAGATTTATGCAATCTTTGCTAGCCCAATCCATTATGTATGTGAATGTCCTACAGTTGCATAGTTTTCATCTTTTATCCAAGAACAAGTTCAAGCTACATAAGGCTACTCCAAGTAGTTAATGGTCCTTTTTCAAATGCATATAAACCAAGTTGAAGGAACCAACCAAATTTTTTGTAGATACCTCAATAGACTCAAGCTCAGATCCAAATTTTACCTATGCAAAACTTTTAAAATAGGCTTCAATACCAAAACTATGCTAAAATGGAGGTCAGCCTAATCAGTCTTTTTAGCTACTGCATTATAATTAGCCCTTATATCTACCTCCTCAATAGATCAATCTAGCCGATTATAGATTTAATCAACTATAATAATTAATTTTTACATAATAACAATCGATTTTGACTCAACAGTAATCCATCGCCAAGTTAGAAGCCCAAATAGAACAACTAGCTGAGTCTAGCATGAGAAAAGAATCAGGTCAATTATCAAGCTAATCGATAGCAAATCCTATAAATAACTCACCTAATATCTACTAACCATCTGGACCTAATTATCAATCCAATGTCCCAATTAAGAATCTCCAATTTAAGAATACCAAAGCAATTTCTGAGCTTAGAAGTAATAGAATTCTTAAGAACCCACATCATGACCAGGTGAGTGAGGCTAGTACTAATACTAGCCAAAATAAAAGTTTTGAGAAAAAGGTTAGTACTGAGACTAACCATATAGAAGAACCTGAGCATAGAACTAGTATTGATATTAATTCTAATGAGATAGATAAAAGAAAGAAGAGAGCAAATGATTTATCCAAGACTTATAAACCTAAAGTTCTGTTTCCTTCAAACCTAGAAGTAGGTTCTTCTTATAAAAACCAAGGGGCGTGCAATGAAGAGCTAATAGAGTTGTTTAAATAAGATCATATTAATTTACCTCCAAAACTGAAGCTACCTTTAGACATCCTTCCAATATCCATTGTATCAAACTTAAATCCTAATCCAAAAACTCAGTTTATGAGCATTTTAGAAGAACAAATAAGAGAAATTATTAGCAAACAAAGGTCTGAAATTAGGGTCGCATCCTATGTTGCTATAATTAACAATGAATCTATCAATATAGGGATCACTAGTTGTCTTCCTGAGATTGAAAATCCAAAACTATTAGAATTTGTCAATCCAATATTTGACATAGGATAAGTAAGCTGCATTATGTCTGGCTGAAGATGGTAAACTTAAAGCTTGTTAGGAGGCAACCCAATATTTATTATTCTTGCATCTAATTTATCTTTTTAGTTTACTTTTTTTTTAGAAAATATTAAATAAGTTAGAGGGAGATCCAAATTTTTAAGATCCATGCTGGATCTAAAATATATTTGTTAGATATATGTGCCCTAGAAGCCAGAATTGGCTGACACTTGTAATAGACTTCTAGGGGCAAAATTATAATTTTGACTAAAATCAATAAATGGGTTATTTTCTATCACATATGTGTATTTAGTATCTGTGATACATCCTTTGAGTTAATGGCAATGATAATTCATATTTTCAAGAGTTGAAAATTTAAGACATGAATAATCATTATTAACTCATAAATTGCTCCTGACCATAGGAACATCACGAGGATGGTGATTGATCCGGAAGGTTGGTGTATAATCGCTTCTCTTTAGTAGATGAGTCTTGAGTCTACGGTGTGGAGACACCGAAGCGAGAGTACAGGTACTCGTTAGAGAACGAGGGCACTGAGCGTGACCACCTCGAGTAGTCATTAGGGAGTCTACCTTCTCGTCAATGACTGACTCGATGCTGCAGTAGTGTGTCTGGTTCTTTGACCTGAGGTGCATCGGCAGTTCACCTTGAGGGTGTTATAGTTTGACTACACCATTACTCGATCTCCTAGCCATATGGAACCCTGAGGTGTATGTTGGCTATAGCATGTTCATTGTAGGAACTGGATGGCATCAAGATGGAATCTATCTACCTCGGTGGTAGAGGAGCAGCCCTATGATAATCATGAGAATCAAGTCCAGAAGCCCATGGCCATGGCAGAGTGAAATAATAGAAAGAGTTTCTATTTAGATTTTCACATTGGACTCGAATCGAATGATTACATCATATGACAGAAACTAGGGTTTGACGAGTTTACCTTAACCCTAATCTGATCGGGGCTCAAGATAGAAGAACTTAATCACACAGGTAGCTGCACCAAGAGGTTCTGCATTCAGCTCTGATGGGTTGCCACCATATACTGCTAGGTGTCACTGGTGGATTTTGGGAGCAATTAGAATGATTTAGATGATCGATCATTCTAGCTGTTCGAATCAGAAGAGTTCTGATCCATCGAAAGGAGTTTCGATGATGTCGATGATAGAGATCATGACATATCCCATTACCATACAGAACTGAACCTAACTGGGTCACACAAACAAGGGTTTGAATCTGGTGATCATCAATTGAACTAATCTAGTTCAATTGATCTGAATGAGATTCAATTAGGTTCAAGGAAAATCGTGCTAGCACTCGATTGAACCTAACGTTCTTCTTTTACTATCATAAATAAGTTGTCCTGTCTGAGCCAAAGGAGTTTGTGCTCAATCAGAGGCCTTCATATGGTCTGACTGGAGGTTGTCCAAGTCAGAAAAGGTTGTCTTATTTTGTAAGACATTACCTGCCATTTTTGGTCACCTGCCATTTCTTGTTCTTTGACTTTGGTCAAAAGTCTACCTTTGACTGGTCAAACGTTGACCATTGACACTTTGACTTTTGACCACATGTCACACACCTATTGGAGAGCTGGTGGGGGCCTGTCCCCCTGCCAGAACCTGGCAAGGAGGAGGGTGCACGCCACCCTAGGCGTGCACCCAAGTTGGAGGCGCCTAGGAGTCCTTGTTGGACAAGGACTCCACCTCCCTTTTGGATTCCAATTAGAGTTCTTCTAAGAATCCAATTTGACTGGTCTTAGGCACCCTCTAAGGAGGAATCCAGGGGACTCTATTCCCACCAATCAGATTTAGATCTGATTTCACAAAGGGTTGTGATTGGTTGGGAAGAAGAGGAGTTGGATCATAGTTAGTCTATAAATAAGACCCTGTGCCCAACTCAGATTAACATGATATACCTGTGCCCAACTCAGATTAACATGATATAATTGAGAATCATAATCCCCATGCCCAAGGCAGCCTCTCCCCTCTTTCTCCATGCCAAACCTCCTTCTCCTTCTCCTCTCCACGTCCAAAAGGGTTTTGGACTTTGGTTGGTGCGATCCAGATCAAAGAAAGGCGATCAAAAGCAAGAAGGCTGCGCTGCTGCAAAGGACGACTGCTGATCTTCAAAAGGAGTTTTGAAGATCCTCCAGATCAGATCCAGATCTAATTTTTGGAGACGTGATAGAAAAGAAGAGGATCTCTAGATCCAGCTCGAGTGGATACTGATAGAGGCCAGGCGCTTGCGTGGCTAGATCCAGAACCTTCCGCTGCATACAGGATCATCAACAGGGTAATAGGATTACCCAAATCAAGGTAAATTAAATTTGATTTAATTTATCCTTATTTATTTTATTTATTAAAATAATAAGAATCAGATCTGAAACATCTCAAGATCTGATGTAGATCAAAGAAAAATTTTTTTGAAATATATCTCTTGATCTGATCAGATCTGAACGAACCTGGACCGGGAAATCAGGATTTTCCTTCAACTGGTATCAGAGCCATGGTTCTAAAAATGTTTAGATCTAATTTTAAATTTATTTTAATTAGAAAATAATTGATTTTAGATGTCACATGAGATGTGATCAGATCTGAAATCAGAAAAAATTAAAATTAAATGATTAAGATCTAAGATTAGAAGATATGCATGACTAGTTCTAGAATAGAATAGTTCTATAGAATAGTCTTGCATGTTTTCAATTTAATTTGATTAACCCATATTTTAGATCCATTTATTTACTATTTTTTGATATTATAATGGTTATAATAACATCTAAAAAATAGCAAATAAAATTATTTAATTTTAAACATCATATGAGATGTGATTGATGCATGTCTAGACTAGTTGTAGAATAGTTCTACATAGTTGTCTAGATTAGAGTTTATTTTGATAAGATCAATTTAAATCTAATTTTTAGATTATTATGAGATAATTTAGATCTAAAAACATGCATGATTCGATACATGAGATGTATGCAAAATATGCCATGATTAGATCTACTTTGTATATGAGATATATGATATAGATCTGATACTGTTTTGTAGTATTGAATGTTCCTGATTAAGGCATTCCTCTTGGCCGTTCGGTCATAAGAACGAAGAAGGGTTTGAAGGCCCTCTCTTCCCTATTCGATGGGGTGTTCTTATGACGTGTAGGGGTGCTGCGTGTTCGTCCTTAATCAGAAATCCAAAACTTACTTTCTGCAAAACCCTAGATCCTGAAACCCTAGGATTTATTGTGCATATTTTGTTTATGAACCCTACTTAATTAAGAATTAAGTTTATGGAATATTAATTAGGATCTAAAATTGAGAATTTCAGATCTAAGACATATTCATAATACTGGGTTCGGGCTTGGGTAGCTCAATTAGGTCTAAGCGGTTGATCAAACCGAATCAAGAGTTGGTTAGATGGGATCAACAATGCTTAAATTGACCAGCCTAATAGGATTAAGTCTGGGTCAAGATTGAGTCACGATCAAGCAAGACCTAATTAGGCTCAGAGGTTAGAGTCTGGATTGTAGGCTAACCCAATTGGTTCTGACTCAACAATTTGGTGTCTAAGGTAAGTTTGGCACATACGACCGACTGGTTTTTAATTGGAAGCTACTCGACCTGAATGCGTTCTTGTACGAGTTAATGGCATATTCCTTCCACCGATCTCACTTACCTAGCCATATCTGTTGACACAGTTCTGATCTGAGGTGGTCAATAATCCGAGCTAACCCATGCCACTAGGTTAGTCATAATTGTTATGACTAAGCCAAGTCTAGTTTAATGAGACCTGAATCAATTCTCCCTAAGAAAAGATTAAGTCTGAGGTCTTCCACCATTGTAGATGTGCGGGCCCTTCCCGGGGTTGATTGTTCTCGGCTGGATACAGTGGCTCAGTTGCACCGGAAAGATGCAACCATGTCTATTAGGCATTGGATGCTATGGGCTGGAGGATGAGTTGGGCTCAATATTTTGGATATGGTGAGAGACTCAATTAGGAATCCAGTCTATGCAAATGGTGGGTCTGACTTAACTAAGGAGTGGATCAATATTTCAGATACGGTGAGATTCATGAATTAGAGACCAAGTTTGGGTGCACCATGATTAGAGAATCATTGAACAAGAGTTGTTCACTCATTGGCTAACCCATCACCAATAACTGTTAGGTGAGGTGATGAGTCAGTTGGTGAGACCGCACCACCCACTAGAAATCATTAATCGTGCAGATTTTTGCATCTCTACAGAGGGAGTGTAGGGATCCGAGAAAATAGTGGAAGCTAATTTGTTTAAAAATAAAATCTCTAAATAAATTGGTCAAGTCAAAATTACAATATCTAACTAGAATCTTTGACTCTCTACAGAAAAATATCTGCGTCCAACCCATTGGCACGTATCCTGGACACACATAGACTGACCGAACCTAATTATAAAGATTGGCTCAGGAACTACAAAATTATTTTGGGTTCTGAGAAGTTAACCCATGTTCTAGACCAGGACCCTCCCACCTTACCAGCCTGTCCATCTATTGAACAGAGAGCATCTCTGGAAAAATGGATAGACGAAGACAATAAGGCCAGATATTACATGTTGGGCTCGATGTCTGATGAGCTCCAGCACCAACATGAGGATATCGAGACTGCACGCCAAATGTTGGCTCACCTGCAGGAGATGTTTGGTGAACAGAGTCGCGCAGCCAAATATCAAGTCACAAAATGACTTTTTAAGGCTAAGATGCATGATGGGCAGTCAGTCAAGATCACTATCTGACAATGATCAAGGACATGGAAGAGCTTGAGAAGCTCGATGTGAAGTTGGACTTAGACTTGCAGAACGATATTATTCTGCAATCCTTGACTGATGCATATGGGCAATTCATCATGAATTACCACATGCATAAACTTCAGAATTCCTTGGCCGAATTAATGAATATGCTGGTTACCACTGAGCTTTCTATGAAAAATTCTAAAGGCTCAGTTCTTGCTATGGAATGGACTTCTTCCAAAAGAAAGTCTTCTGGAAAGAAAAAGAAGTCTGTGAGAAAGCAAAAGATGGAAGGATCAAAGAAGAAGAAGGCAGAGCCAAAGAAGAAGGCCGATGCCAAAGGAAAGTATTTCCATTGCAACAGCAACGGCCATTGGAAGCGGAACTGCCCTACTTACCTGGCCACCCTAAAGAACAAGAAGGAAGGTCCTTCTGGAGGTATGCTCGTTATTGAGTCTAACCTTACGGTTTCTTCTGCATCCAGTTGGGTGCTTGACTCTGGTTCTAGTGCTCATCTGTGCACTTCTATGCAGGATCTTGAGGATAGCAGGAGACTGAGGGATGGAGACATGATCCTACATGTCGGTAATGGAGCAAGAGTTGCTGCAGTAGCCGTGGGAACATATCCTCTTCGATTACCATCTGGATTTAGACTTAGTTTTGAAAGACTGTTATTTTGTGCCTGCAGCTAGCAGGAATTTGATTTCTGTTTCATGCTTAGCACAAGAAGGTTATGTGATCACCTTCTTTAAGGACCATTGTAACATTCTTTATGAAAAAAATAAAATTACAAATGGTTTCCTTATTAATGATCTTTATCAGCTACATATTGATGTACCTATTTTAACTATCGAGCAAAATGTGAATGCCAAACGACCTAGGGATAGTCTAAATGATAGATATCTATGGCACCTGAGACTAGGTCATATAGCAGAAGATAGGATCAACAAATTGGAGAAAAATGGGCTATTGAGTCCGTTGACTTCCGAGTCATATCCAACTTGTGAATCTTGTCTTCAGGGCAAAATGACTAAACTCCCTTTTATAGGACATGGGGAAAGGGCCACAGATCTCCTTGCCCTAGTACATACTAATGTGTGCGGCCCATTTGATGTGCCAGCTAGAGGCAATTTTGTCTACTTCATTACCTTTACCGATGATCTGTCTAGGTATGGGTATGTGTATCTTATGAGACACAAGTCTGAAGCTTTTAAAAAGTTCAAAGAATTCAGACATGAAGTAGAAAAATAAACAGGAAAACCCATTAAGGTTCTTCGATCAGATCGAGGAGGTGAATACCTTAGCCAAAAATTCCTAGACTATCTAAAGGAAAATGGCATAGTCTCTCAATGGACTCCACCAGGAACACCTCAACTCAATGGGGTTTCAGAATGGAGAAATCGGACTCTATTGGATATGGTTCGATCCATGATGAGCTTCACAGACCTCCCTGATTTCCTTTGGGGATACTCATTGTTAACTTCAATCTATCTACTGAATAGGGTTCCCTCTAAAACCGTTCCTACCACACCGTATGAGATATGGCACGGTAAGAAACCAAATCTGAGTCATCTCAGAATTTGGGATTGTCCAGCTCATGTCAAAAGACAACAAGCGGACAAGTTAGAGTTTAGGTCCTTCAGAGCTCGATTCATAGGATATCCTAAAGAGTCATTAGGATACTATTTCTACATTCCAGAAGACCACAATGTGATTGTGAGTCGACATGCCATCTTTCTTGAAAAATAGTTTATTCAAGACAGCGGCATTGAAAAATAGATCAAGCTTGATGAGAAAGTCTCACAAGTGGAACAAGCTAAGGACCAAGTGGAACCTAATCAGTTTGAGCCAATAAGAACACTACCTCCTCCACCTCATAGATCGGAAAGAGTTTCCCGTCCCCCTGAGAGATACTTAGGTATTATTTCAGAGGAAGTAGAGGAAATGTTCCTTGTAGGTAATGGTGCTCATGGTGATGATCCCAAAACCTATAATGAGGCGATATCAGATATCGACTTCGAGAAATGGCTAGAGGCAATGCAGTCAGAAATTGACTCGATGCACTCGAACCAAGTCTGGACCTTGGTAGATCCACCAGAAGGTATAGTACCTATTGGGTGTAAATGGATCTTCAAGAGAAAGATTGGTGCAGATGGAAATGTGGAGACATTCAAGGCTAGACTAGTGGCAAAAGGTTATAGTCAATGCGAAGGCATTGACTATCAGGATACCATTTTCGCAGTGGCTATGCTAAAATCTATCCGCACATTCCTTGCCCTTGCAGCCTATTTCGATTATGAAATATGGCAAATGGACGTGAAAACGGCATTCCTAAATGGATATCTTGAGGAAGATATCTATATGGAATAGCCATTAGGTTTCACATCCAGTGATACTGATCACAAGGTTTGCAAGCTGCAAAGGTCCATATATGGACTTAAGCAAGCATCTCGGAGCTGGAACACTCATTTCAATGATGTGATCAAAAAGTTTGGTTTCATCAAAAATGATGAGGAACCATGTGTTTTCAAAAAGGTCAGTGGGAGCGCTGTTGTCTTCCTCGTATTGTACGTGGATGACATCCTCCTTATTGGGAATGATATTCCCATGTTGACGACAATCAAAATATGGTTGTCCAAGGAATTCTCCATGAAAGACCTAGGTGAAGCATCCTTTATTCTAGGAATTAAGGTCTATAGGGATAGACCGAATAGGATGCTAGGACTTTCACAGAAGATGTACATAGAGAAAGTACTAAAGAGGTTTAGTATGGAAAACTCTAAGAGGGGATTAATACCCTTCAGACATGGTATTCATCTTTCCAAGAAGATGTGCCCTAGCACACCTGAGGAAACAGAACGCATGAGCAAGATCCTCTTATACTTCTGCAATAGGGAGCCTCATGTATGCCATGCTATGTACACGACCAGATATAGCCCATGTTGTGAGTGTCACAAGCAGATATCAGTCAAATCCAGGTGAAGAACACTAGACTTCTGGGAAATGTATCCTTAAGTACTTAAGAAGAACTAAGGATATAATATTGGTCTTTGGTAATGGAGAACTCCAAGTCCTAGGGATACACAGACTCAGATTTCATGTCTGATATAGATGATCAAAAGTCGACATCTGGCAGACTGTTAGTGTGCAATGGTGGTGCTGTCGGCTGGAAGAGTTCCAAGCAAGTGGTGATATCACCTCATCCACGATTACCTCGAGAAGGGTTATGTCGAGGTCAAGAGAGTCAACTCGGCAGATAATGTGGCAGACCCACTTACAAAGCCGTTGGGCCAGCAGAAGTTCGAAGCCCACCTTGAGAAGATGGGACTTAGACTTGTAGCCAATTGGCTTTAGGACAAGTGGAAGATTGTTAGATATATGTGCCTTAGAAGCTAGAATTGGCTGACACTTGTAATACACTTCTAGGGGTAAAATTATAATTTTGACTAAAATCAATAAATGGATTATTTTCTATCACATATGTGTATTTAGTGTCTGTGATACATCCTTTGAGTTAATGGCAATGATAATTCATATTTTCAAGAGTTGAAAATTTAAGACATGAATAATCATTATTAACTCATAAATTGCTCCTAACCATAGGATCATCACGAGGATGGTGATTGATCTGGAAGGTTGGTGTACAATCGCTTCTCTTTAGTAGATGAGTCTTGAGTCTACGGTGTGGAGACATCGGAGCGAGAGTACAGGTACTCGTTAGAGAACGAGGGCACTGAGCGTGACCACCTCGAGTAGTCATTAGGGAGTCTACCTTCTCGTCAATGACTGACTCGATGCTGCAGTAGTGTGTCTGGTTCTTTGACCTGAGGTGCATCGGTAGTTCACCTTGAGGGTGTTATAGTTTGACTACACCATTACTCGGTCTCCTAGCCATATGGAACCCTGAGGTGTATGTTGGCTATAGCATGTTCATTGTAGGAACTGGATGGCATCAAGATGGAATCTATCTACCTCGGTGGTAGAGGAGCAGCCCTATGATAATCATGAGAATCAAGTCCAGAAGCCCATGGCCATGGCAGAGTGAAATAATAGAAAGAGTTTCTATTTAGATTTTCACATTGGACTTCGAATCGAATGATTACATCATTTTTCAGAAACTAGGGTTTGATGAGTCTACCTTAACCCTAATCTGATTGGGGCTCAAGATAGAAGAACTGAATCACACAGGTAACTGCACCAAGAGGTCTGCATTCAGCTCTGATGGGTTGCCACCATATACTGCTAGGTGTCACTGGTGGATTTTGGGAGCAATTAGAATGATTTAGATGATCGATCATTCTAGCTGTTCGAATCAGAAGAGTTCTGATCCATCGAAAGGAGTTTCGATGATGTTGATGATAGAGATCATGACATATCCCATTACCATACAAAACTGAATCTAACTTGGTCACACAAACAAGGATTTGAATCTGGTGATCATCAATTGAACTGATCTAGTTTAATTGATCTGAATGAGATTCAATTAGGTTTAAGGAAATCATGCTAGCACTCAATTGAACCTAACGTTCTTGTTTTTCTATCATAAATAAGTTGTCCTGTCTGAGCCAAAGGAGTTTATGCTCAATCAGAGGCCTTCATATGGTCTGACTGGAGGTTATCCAAGTCAGAAAAGGTTGTCTTATTTTGTAAGACATTACCTACCATTTTTGGTCACCTGCCATTTCTTGTTCTTTGACTTTGGTCAAAAGTCTACCTTTGACTGGTCAAATGTTGACCATTGACACTTTGACTTTTTACCACATGTCATGCACCTATTGGAGAGCTGGTGGGGGCTTGTCCCCCTGTCAGAACCTGGCAAGGAGGAGGGCGCACGCCACCCTAGGCATGCACCCAAGTTGGAGGCACCTAGGAGTCCTTGTTGGACAAGGACTCCACCTTCCATTTGGATTCCAATTAGAGTTCTTCTAAGAATCCAGTTTGACTGGTCTTAGTCGCCCTCTAAGGAGGAATCTAGAGGACTCTATTCCCACCAATCAGATTTAGATCTGATTTCACAAAGAATTATGATTGGTTGGGAAGAAGAGGAGTTGGATCACAATTAGTCTATAAATAAGACCTTGTGCCCAACTCAGATTAACATGATATGATTGAGAATCATAATCCCCATGCCCAAGGCTACCTCTCCCCTCTTCCTCCATGCCAAACCTCCTTCTCCTTCTCCTCTCCACGTCCAAAAAGGATTTTGGATTTTGGTTGGTGCGATCCAGATCAAAGAAAGGCGATCAAAAGCAAGAAGGCTGTGCTGCTGCAAAGGACGACTGCTGATCTTCAAAAGAAGTTTTGAAGATCCTCCAGATCTAATTTTTGGAGATGTGATAGAGAAGAAGAGGATCTTCAAATCCAACCCGAGTGGATATCGGTAGATGCCAGGCGCTTGCGTGGCTAGATCCAGAACCTTCCACTGCATACAGGATCATCAACAGGGTAATAGGATTACCCAAATCAAGTAAATTAAATTTGATTTAATTTATCCTTATTTATTTTATTTATTAAAATAATAAGAATCAGATCTGAAACATCCCAGATCTGATATAGATCAAAGAAAATTTTTTTTTGAAATATATCTCTTGATCTGATCAGATCTGAACGAACCTGGAACGAAAAATTAGGATTTTCCTTCAATATTGAGTCAAGTATATTCTTTTCTATTCTATATTACATCCTTTATTTTTTCTTCTTCATTGAGGGTAATATCGATTAAGTTAGGGGGAGAATAATAAAATTTTTAAAATTTTAAAATCCTCAAAGAAGTTAGTATTTAGCAGTTAGATATCCGATTGTGCTTAAGAATCGAGTTGAACTAACCATTTTTAAAAGAAAATTGATGCACAGACCAAAGAGTTTATGAGATATTGAGGAATCAAATATTAAGAAAATCTAATAAAGAGTTAAGTTTAGAATATAAATAATTTTTTTTAAATATTTCTTATTTTTTCTATCAGGATCAAAGAAGAATATACTTTTTATGGGCTTGTGTAGGATAACTATATATTTCTTCATAAAAAAAAAAAATAGTTTTCAAGTACTTCTCACTGAGTAATCGGGCAAGCATTGAGTTTTGCTCAAAAGATGAGAAGGGCAAAGAAGCTCATTATAAAGCTAGTCTTAGCTCATAGCCTATTTAATTCAAACTAGTAAGCCCGAGGGGTATTCTATACCTAATGCTCTAAAGCCAATTGGTTTGAGAGTCATTGGCCTAAGACTCGCTATATGGATCAAATAAAAAGCTTGACAGATTAAGGCACTAAATAATAGTATAATGTTAAATATATATATTAATTTTTTACTAAGTAATCAGGTCTCGCTACCTAAGTAAGCAATGATATTCATATTAAAAGGTGGATAATGTGAATAAAAAAAATTGATAAATAAAGGATGGAAGTAGCAAAACACTTGCCTATATGAAATTTTAGATGATTCAGAGATAAAAATAGGTCAATTTAGAAAAAGTTTATAAAATTTTAATCTTCTTCACTTAATTTTTATTTGATAAGTATTAATACTATGATGAAATACCTCACTTATGCTTTACTGAACATCAATAGCTATTTTAAAAAATTGCTCAGTAAAATTCAAAACTCTATAGCTTAAAAGATATCTAAAACTAAATTTTTTCTTTATTCGAGGATGAGCAAAATTTATGTTGGGGGTGTGATAATTATCATAAATATACTAATAAAAATATTAATTTATAAATTAATTTATTTTTATTTTTAAAAAATTAATATTTTATTTATTTTTTAATAAAATATATTCACTAATAAAAAAAGCTCATTTTTTAGTTCAAATAAAATAAATTTAGAGTAAATCTGAATTAAAATAGATCTGGTATGAAGTTTTAAAGAAAAAATAAAAATAAAAATAAAAATTAGCTCCATCAGCTCGCCTAGCTCAGCCCGCATGCTTAGCCCAATTGACTGGGAAAAAGATTCAGGAGAGGATTTTAGCATGATTCAATAGTCCATGAGCCCCTGATCTAATGATCCAACAGTCAGAAAAGAATTTCAACTTGATCTAAGCCTTCAACATGGGATTTTTGGTGATTTTTGAGCCATACGATCTCCATTTGATGGCCAGCAGGTTTCAGCAAGTTCCAGATGATAGACAGAGCCTAGTTTGACTTGGTTTGAAGTATTTTAATCAATTTTCATCGAGATTCTTCATGCTAGCTCTCTCTCCACTTTATAAAAAGGGTACCAGGCATCCAAAATAGAGTGTCTTCGATCAAGGAGAAGCTATGGTATAGGGTAGAGGCTGAGCTTGGGTTAATAGTTGCTTCAAGGTGGATGGTGCTGAGAGGAAGAGCTGGTCTTCTACTCCATCCCAATGCTAATGCGAATCCAGGATCATCACCATTATGTTATTAACTATGATGAGATATTCTTTCCTATGGTATTGCTCAAATTCATTCGAATTATGCTTGCAATAGCTGCCCATCTAAACATGAGATCTGAAAGATGGATGTGAAAATAGCTTTTGTGAATGGAGAGCTAATTGAAGAGGTGTATATGATACAACCTAAAGAGTTCACATCCATAGATGAGTCTAAGGTATGCAAGCTTTAGAGATCCATTTATGGATTGAAATAGGTATCTTGGAGTTGAAACATGCATTTTAATAAGGTGAACAAAACATATGCTTCATTAAGAATGGAGAAGTGCCTTACACTTACAAGTGGATAAATGGTCCGATAGTGATATTTTTTATTTGGTACGTGGATAATATTCTCTTAATCAAGAATAACATTTTCGCACTTTAAGAAATAAAGATTTGGCTGTCATCTTAGTTCTCCCTGACATGTACAGACTAGAAGTGGGATACTCACTAGGAATAGTGAGTAGATATCAATTTGATTCAGAAAAAAATCACTAAAAAGTGGTGAAAACCATCCTCAAGTATTTGAGAAATACTAAGGACCAGTGGCTAATTTATGGTGAGTCAAATTTAAAATTTATGGAGTTTATAGACTCTAATTTTTAATCTGACCATGATGATAGTAGAAGCGTGTCAGCTTATGTCTTTATCCTAAACAGTGAGTCAAATTTAAAATTTATGGAGTTTATAGACTCTAATTTTTAATCTGACCATTATGACAGTAGAAGTGTGTCAAGTTATGTCTTTATCCTGAATGATGGAGCCATCTGCTGAAAGAATTTCAAGCAGCACACTATGATAGACTTTATTTATGAGGCAGAGTACATTGCAGCATCCATTGCTATGAAGAAAGCTATGTGGCAGAGAAAGTTCATCACCAAGCTTAAAGTAGCATTCTTCCTTAATTGTTCGATCCTGCTCTACTACGACAGCACTGAAGCCATTACTCAAATGAAGGAATTGAAGGCACACCTGCAAACGAAGCACATACTATGCTGCTACCACCTAGTCCAAGAGATCATGGATCAAGGTGATATTGATCTTTAAAAGATCGATGAAAAGGATAACCTAGCCAACCCCTTCACTAAAGATTTGGTAGTTAAGGAGTTCGACAACCACAAGTCGAAGATGGATATTAGATACTATATCGATTGGCTTTAAGATAAGTGGGAGTTATTATAAAATATATCTCAAAGCCAATCGTCAGTCAATTGATGGTTATGCTATTTTATAAAATATAAATAATTTATTAATAAATAAAATTTTATTCTAATATTTTTCATCATAAGTCTACATCTTCTAATGAACTCTATATTGTGATGAAGTCTTTAGGACTATTAAAATTCGATAAAAAGAGGATTTATTGATTAATCCTTAAATTATTCGCTAACAAATGATACGTTGTTAACTAGGATGACAATGTTTATTGAGTATAGGTCATTATGTGCTATATAGGTTGGTTGTCCTCTTAATCAAAAAGTGTAAAGATACTAGTATGCCATATAGGTGAGTTGTAGGGATACATCATCACTGAACATGACCAACTCTTGAGCATTCTGCCATCAGGAATTGCTCTAATACGATATGGATATAAGCATCCCTTAGATCTGAGATCACCATAGTAGGTTGCAAGCAACTCACTGTGCTTTGGTGCCAGACTACCTAAATTTTTAATTCAGTAATGGAAGGTTATTGGGCATAGTCAAGTATTTATGAAGTTGGTGAGTGATCAAGATGGGACTGACTACTCTAGGAGTTTGGAGAAAATACATCGCTGTTTTTTAATTTAGCAAAACCTTGGTCAGGATAATCTATGAGATGGATTTGATATTTTGAAATATATTATGGATAACCTAATCAAGGTTGATAATCAAACTCGAAGTTATCCTACGAGCATTTATGTCAAGGAGATGAAATATATGGAAACCATATCCACATGGGTTCAAAGAGTATTGCTTTATATAGTTGACCTATCCAGCCATCGGGCACCATTGCTAGATGATCACTTCGATCGGTATAAAAATTTATTTTAATGCTATTGGCTTAGATTCAAACTTATCGAGTCACACATATTAGAGATCTCAATCTGATCAGATGGTTGATCAACGATTGAGAATCATTTTAGGGTTAAACATTCAATACAGTTGATGTTTGACCTAGTGCATGTATTGTAGGAGGATCGATTAGCAATCCAATTGCTAATTGGCTCAATCTAATTGAGATAAAGGTCTGAGATTATGTCTAATTAAATATAATTTAATTATATTTGGTTTGAACTTGAATGGATCAAGTTCAATTGGTTTATGCGATAAGCCAATTAAAAGGAAGAACAAGTCCGTATTCAATTAAAACATGTATGCACCTAATTTCTAATTTGATTAGAATTTAAACTAGATTTAAATTTAATTTTATTTGATTTAGTTGGGCTATTAGTTGGACTATGATCATCCTTAATTGCATTGCACAAATTTTTATTTAATTGGATTCAAAAAAAAAAATTGGACCAAGTCAAAACTTGAAGTCCTAGTGTGACTAGGACTTTACCCCCTTACATGACCTTGCTTCCCATGCCCCTTCTCCTTGGTTTTTGTGTGAAACCACTCATGCCTAGGTAGCCAACACATGCCCCTTTGCACTCTCTCATTCTTAGATGGAATTTAGTAGTGGCTTAGGTTAAAACAAATAAGATGTTTTGACCTAGAACTTTATTGGATAGAGTTTGACACATCACCTTTCCATATCCTATTATGGTGCCAATCCTTTTGATTTTCGTTCTTGATTCTTTTGTGGGAGAAAGAGAAAATTTTTTGCACCACTTCTAGATTTTCTGTGTGACAAAATAGGGAGGAGGCACCCAAGAGTTGGGCACTCCAATCCTTGCTCAATTTGGACATGCCATTTTAGGTATTTGATCTAGAAAAGGACTCTATCATAACTCTCTATTTAAAGGAGTCAGAGCATAAGATTTTTATAGGTATTAGACTTGAGAGAGAGGGCTTAGGCATAGGAACATTGGGAACAAAGGGGTTTTGGGCATGGTTCTTTGTAAAGGCATAAACTATTGTGTCTTTGTGAGAGAAAAAAGATAAGAGAAGAAAAGGTTCTTCTCTAGGGATATTTAGTTCTCTTCTTCCTCTATTCTTTGTGAGATTTTAGAAAAGTATTGTCTCTCCCAAATCCTCTCCATCTCCTCTAACTCTTGAAAAGTCTAAGTTATTGAAGAAGGAGATTTGCGGTCAACCATTGAAGAAGAATCAATATAGTACTAGCATAATGTGCTGATTTTCAGATTGCTGGACTTCGGATCAAAATTGAGGCTTCACATGGATTTTCTATAGAGGCCATATGTGTGTGCATCTCAAAGTGATATTCTCAATCTTAAATCAACAAGTGGAGATCCTGACTTGCAAAAGATAAAAGAGATGTTTCTCCCACTAGATCAGATCTAGTTTCGATTTGATGTTGATATTATCAACATCTTTATTTTATTTAATATTTAATTTTAGATTTATTTGCATGCATAGATCATGATATTAGATCCTAGATCTAAAATTTATTTATATATTTTAATAAATTAATATGATTAATTTATTATTTCCATTGATCTAGTTTTGAAAACATTTTAAAATATATGCTAGAAATCCTAGATTTTTTCTTCAAGAAGGGCATTCAACACTTCGTCGAGCTTGAAATAAAATGATTCAAAGCCACGATCTTTCTAATTAGGTATTGAACTTCTTTTATTATCTTAGAAATGATCATTTTTTGGATAGCTTGGATCTTCTCCGGGTTTGCCTCTACGTCGTTTCTTGACACCATGAATCCTAAGAACTTTTCTAAAGTCACTCCAAAAGCACATTTGATTGGATTCAGCTTCATATTATACTTTCAGAGAGTGTTGAATGTCTCCTCCAAATCAGTAATATGGTTCCTTAAAGATCGACTCTTGACGAGCATATCATCCACGTAAACCTTCATATTGTGGCTGATCTGCTCTTAAAGATTTTGTTTACCAGGCACTGGTAGGTTGCACCTACATTTCTGAATCCAAAAGGCATAACCCTATAATAATAAAGACCACAATCAGTAATAAAAGCAGTTTTCCTCTCATCTTCAGATGCCATCCCGATTTGGTTATAACCAGAGAAGGCATTCATAAAGCTGAGGAGCTTATGGCTTGAGATTGCATCCACCAATTGATCGATTCTGGATAAAGGATAGCTATCTTTTGGGTAGGCCATGTTCAAATCAGTGAAGTCTATGCACATCCTTCATTTGTCATTTGCCTTCTTGACATGGACTACATTGGCAATCCAATCTTAGTAGGATACCTCCCAGATGAAGTTGGCTTAGAGGAATTTATCTACCTCATCCATGATTGCCTTCTATCACTTAGGTGCAAAGCTGCACTTCTTCTACTTCATGGGTCGACACTTGTGGTCCACACCTAAGCAATGTTCCATTATCTCTGCATCTATCGTAGGCATGTCTACAGAAATCCAAGCAAATACATCAACATTCCTTCGTAGAAAGGTAACAAGCTTCCTTTTAACATCTCCTTCTAAATTTAAGCTGATCTGAACTGTATGGTCCTCATTCCCATCTTTTAAGAAAACTATGATAAGATCGTCAATTGGTTCTCCCCACTCTTCAGTCAAGTCATCTTGAACAGCAAGTCCATCCACTGGACAAAGCTCAGACTACTTTCTTCCTTGCAAAATAATTGTATAATAATGATGTGCTAGGGCCTAATCTCCTCTGACTTCTCTAACTCTATATTCTATTGAAAACTTCATCTTCAAGTAGTATGTTGAAATCATAGCTCAGAGCACATTCAACCTAGGTCATTCGAAAATGGCATTATAGGCAGAATGAGCTTTTACCATCAAAAAATCAATCTGAGCTTTGGATTGCATTGGATACCGGCCTGTCTTAATTGATAAGATGATTATCCCTTCAATTGATACAGTATCACCAATGAACCTCACAATGGAGAGCTTAGTGGCCCCATGTGACTATCAGGTGTAGACATTTTGGAGAAAGCATCATAAAACAAGACATCAATTAAACTTTCATTATCTACTTAAATATGGCGTACTTCAAAATTGGTAATATTTAAAAAAATTACAATCATGTCATCATGCGAAAATTGAATCTCTTGTGCATCTTTTTCAATGAAAGTGATGGGTTCTTCAGTTTTCCACCTCTTCATTAGTTCTGCTGATCCACAGGCTTCTTCATGCTGATATCCCCTAGCAATTATGTTGATGATTTCAAGTGGGGGCCAATCTCCTTAGGGCTCTTCCCTCTGAGATGGTTTCGATTGTGGAAGAGCTCTTGGCCAATCCTCTCTTCTTTCAGGCTGACATCATAGAAACTGATCCAGTCGACCTCACCTGATCAGCTCCTTAATTTCATCCTAAAGTTGGATGCATTTCTCAGTATCGTGACCATGGTTATGATGATACAAATAATACTTATTTGGATTGTATTTGCTCAAGTGAGACCGCACCTTATTCTGCCTTGGTAGTTGCTCCTTGATTTCCATCAACATTAGAGTTTTTGGAGCATTCAGGAGAGAATAGTTATTGAAACTTTTGGAAGGGGGACTTTGCCACATCCTTCAGTCCGGGCTTCTTGGCCGATGAGCACGAGGTGGAGTTTGGGTTTGTTTGCATTCAAGAGGGATTCTAGAATGCGATCGAGCTTCACTTGGTTTCTCTATAGATGTAGGCTTGCTGGATTCTCTCATTTGCCACTCTCCTACGGCTTCATCATCTTAAAGTTTAAGAGCTTCCTCAGCTCAGGCATAGCCTTATGCTCAAGCTAACATGTCTGCGAAGTCCCAAAAATACTTCTTCTCTAACGAGAAGAGGAGATCATTTTTTAGAAGGCTACCCTTCAGAGTGGCCATTGTAACAGACTAGTCCAAATTTTGGACCTCTAAGGCAGCGGTGCTGAAATAGCTAACATAGGCTTAGATGAACTCCCCTTTCTTCTACTGCATGTTGATGAGGGAGTCAGAGCCTTGTCTCTAGTGTCGGCTGCTAACAAAGTGAGCCACAAACCGATGACTCAACTAATCAAAGAAATAGATGATACCCGATTTAAGGCCTGAGTACTAATTTCTTGCTGCTCCCTTTAGAATCGATGAAAAAGTTCAGCATAGAATGGCATTCGATGCATCATGAAGCAGCATCATGGTTCGAAAGGCTTTGAGATGGTTAACAAGATCTAAAGTCTCATCATAACTTTTAAACTGTGGGAGCTTGAAGTTTGACAGAACGTGCTCTTACATGATTTAGACAGTGAATGGTGGGTTGGTGTAGATGTTGTCATTACGGATGGGGCAACATGGCAGAGTTCCTAAATCCAATGATTCATCTCCTAAAGCTTTTCATCAAGGACATTATCTTGATCATGAATCTCAGAGTGTGACAGACTTGATGGAGGTAGAGATTTTTTGGGGGTGGAGTCATGTTCAGAGCAAGAGCTCTCCGCCCTCTATTTTTTCTTTTTAGGATTCTCTGGTTAGTTTCTCTAGGTAGGTCTTTCTTAGGCCAGATCTTAATATTTTGGTGATGGTATTTCTAGTTGTGCTGGTGCCAAAGCCTATTGCATAGCCTACACAACCTCTATGAGACCTCTCACCTACTATAGCAGCAAGTTGAACTAATTCAAATCCACCAATGTTGCCGGTGGAGAAGGTTGATGTGTAGTTGATAGAGCCAAAGCTAGTTGATCGACTGGTTTCAAATTAGATCGGGTAGCGATAGCAATGGATTGTCAAGAAGAAGCTCTCCTAGGAGGCATTTTTCTAGGATGGAGGAAGAAGAAGACTGCTCGATCGGGTACTTCTTAGAACAAGGGCTCACTACACCCTTCCTTTAGCACCAATCCTATTGGTGCAGAAAATGGAAGGCCATCGAAATTCGCTGGAGGTGGAGGTATGGATCTCGTCGATGAGACCTACAAAATAAAGTCCAGGCTGAAGGTGGGTGGCCCTGGTGTGGACTCACTAATAGTCAAGTTAGTTTCCTAGCTAATAAGAATGAAGTACACAGGAGATTAGAATAAAAAAGATATTGAGATATCAGCTATTCTGATACCACTTTGTTAAGGATCCAATACTGAGATATTACAGTAGGAAGAAAAATAAAATAAAATAAGAAAATAATGAAATACGTGGATCAGCCCAAGGGCTCGCCTCCATGGGGCATGCAAAGCTTCACTATGAAAAAAAAAATAAGTACAAGAGGAGAACACCCACTCTTAACTCACTATACATAAATCTCTCTCAACTAGAAGCTATCCTTACAAAAGCTCTCTTAGAATTCTAAGAAGATTCTCAGAAACTACAAGATGCTCTACCCTCACAGCCTCCATGCTGGATGCTATGCACCTATTGCTCTCTCTCTCACGGGCTGCACGTACTTGGCACTCTATCAAGCTCCTCTTAATGGCTGCCTAAGCCTCTCTACCTACCTCTCACGTCACATGCACCACCTCCTACTCCACAGCATCTTAGTCCTTTAAATAGAATGAGAATCTATTTCTCAGTAATTCATAGGAGTCTAAATAGGGCTCTTTATCCTAATATAAGTCAAACATGATCTTGATGGAGTCTTGAAATACTTTCCAATCTTTAAATCATGACTGTAGCTCTCTATGGCCGTTGAATCCTATGGTCCATGTGCAACTCTCGTAGATCCTTTGAATTAATCATAATCTGAGTCTAAACAGAAAATTCCATCCTGATCTATTCGTCTCCATCGAGCTAGCTCTGTCAAGGGTCAAGCTGGCCTGATTGCGTCTCACCCAAACTCCTGCTTTATGTTTGCTTAAGCGAGCTGGCTCCATTGTGGTTCGAGCCAGCTCGATCTTAGCCCAAGCCAACTCAATCTCGTATTCGAGCTAGCTCAACTACTTGATGATTTGATTCTCCTCTATTGTAGGTCAAATTTAAGGCATCAAATCCTAATAATCCTCATCTTGACTCGACATTCGACCTTCATCTGACTTTGAGAGCTTGTGATCCATCTCGCCCCCATGCCCTGGGGAACGTCTGCTAATCATGGATGGGAAAACATGGAAGTCGAGTTAGGCTACTCGATCCCACCTCCATCAATGTTCACTCTAACTAAAGACCTACTTGGTGAAGTCTCCTATGATAATAGAAAATTCACTCTATGATGTTGCCTCTTCTCCTCCCGAGTCTTCCATCTAGTGCTCGATCCATCTCCATCTAGAGCTCCACCTCACATTAGGCTCCCTCTGGCTCTTGAAGCTCTACCTCACACTAGGCTTCCTGCCAGATAGTAATATCCTCTCATCCTCTTCTTCCTCTCCAAAATCTTCCTGTCATCATGCATGACCTTCAGGATTCCATCACCAGCTACCTATCTATAGCCATTTGAATCCAGTCTACTCAGTGAGATAAGATTCCACTTAAAATCGGATATGTATTGGATCTCTTCTAATCTCCTCACTGCACCATCATTTATCCTTCAGCTGATCATTCCGATGCCTCTGATCACATAGCTTGATCCATTTGATAGATAAACAGTACCCTCACTACTCTCTAGAAAGTCAAACTGCTCCTTTCTACAATAAATATAATATGTGCATGCAGAATCTAAAATCCACTATTAAAAAGAAGTAGATATCTCATCAGATATCTCCAGGACATCATCCTCTAACTCGCTACCATCCATTGCTATAGTAGCCCTCGTTCGATTTTTGAGTTGTGGGCAATCCTTGACTTGATGCCCTAACTCATCGCATCTGTAGTATCTGATCTTGCTTTGGTCCCTCATCTTGGACCTAGATCATCCTCCTTGCGATCCTCTGTCACTCTATCTACTACCTCCTGCTCCTCTAGAAACTACCAAAGCTGAGCTACCACCATCTAAGCTCGAAGCTAGGTTCTCCCTCCTGAGAACCTTATTCTAAAGTATCACTGCAGTGATCTTATCCATCTTGATGGTGCTCTTTCCCACTAAAGGAACAATCACCAAGGACCTAATCTTCTCCTCAATTGTTTTACCAATGCTCAAGAGGTCGGTAAGGATCTTCTAAAAGTTGGATAGATGCTCCCACATGCTCTGGCCTTTGTCCAATCACAGTTGGTATAGCGTGTTGATGAGCGACTTCACCATGTACAATTCCTCGAGCTTCGACCATAGTGCCATCAAAAAAGTCTCACCAAGCACATGGATCATGACATCATCCACTAGGTACAAGCAGATTGTGCTCACCGCCTACATCTAGATCCTCTTCCAATCCTTCATCTCTATGGTGGCTGGCATCTCGTCATACAAGAGAGCGTTGATCAACCCATGTTGGATGAGGACATCCTTTATCCTTGCTTGCCACAAGAAGAGATTGCCCATTCCATCAAACCTGTTAATCTCTATCTTAATTACACTTATCTTCTTCATATTCTTCAATCTCTGTCTACTGCTACAATCTATGCTCTGGTACGTCTGGCTCTAATACCGATCTATTAGGATATCAGCTACTCTAATACCACTTTATTAAGGATCTAGTATCAGAATATTATGGTAAGAAGAAAGAAAAAAATAAAATGAGAAAATAATCAAGTACGTGGATCAGTCCAAGGGCTTGCCTCCACGGGGCATGCAAAGCTTCACTATGAAAGAGAAAAATAAGTACAAGAGGAGAACATCCACTCTCAACTCACTATACATAAATCTCTCTCAACTAGAAGCTACCCTCACAAAAGCTCTCTCAAAATCCCAAGGAGACCCTTAGAAGCTACAAGATGCTTTGCTCTCATAACCACCGTGCTGGATGCTATACACCTATTACTTCTCTCTCTCATGGGCTGCATGTTCTCGGCACTCTGCTAAGCTCCTCTTAGTGACTGCCTAAGCCTCTCTACGTGCATCTCATGCCACATGCACCACCTCCTACTCCACAGCATCTTAGTTCTTTAAATAGGATGAGAATCCTCTTTTCAGTAGTTTACAAGAGTTCTAACAAGACTCTTTCTCCTAATATGAGTCGAACATGATCTTGATGGAGTTATGGAATGTTTTTCAATCTTTAGATCATGACCGCAGCCCTTCGTCGCTGCTAGATCCTATGGTCCACGCATAACTCTCGTAGATCCTTTGTATTAATCACAATATGAGTCTAAACAAAAAATCCCATCTTGATCTATTCGTCTCCATCGAGCCAACTCCATTAGGGATCGAGATGGCTCAACTGCGTCTCGCCCGAACTCCTGCTTTGTATCTACCTGAGAGGGCCAGCTTAATTATGGTTCGAGCCAGCTTGATCTTAGCTCGAGCTGACTTAACCCCATATCCGAGCTAGCTCAACTACTTGATGATTTGATTCTTCTCTACTGTGGATCAAATTTGAAGCATCAAATCCTAACAATCTGCACCTCGACTCAACATTCGACCTCCACCTGACTTTGAGAGCTTGTGATCCATCTCACCCCCATGCCCTAGGACATGCCTGCTGATCTTTGGTGGGTAAACATGGGAGTTGAGCCAGGCTGCTCAATCCCACCTCTATTAATGGTTGTTTCACTCTTACCAAAGACTTGCTTGGAGAAGTCTCCTACGGCAATAGAAACTTTACTTGGTGACATCACCTCTCATCCTCTCGAGTCTCCCATCTCATGCCCGATCCATCTCCATTTGGAGCTCCACCTCGCATTGGGCTTCCTCTAGCTCCTGAAACTCTACCTCACACTTGGCTCCCTACCAAATAGTAATGTCCTATCATCCTCTTCTTTTCCACCAATATCATCCTATCATCGTGCATGACCTTCAGAATTCCATCACCAGCTACCCACCTATAGCCATTTGAATTCAGTCTACTCAGTTAGATAAGATTTCATCTAAAATTGGGTATATATCGAACCTCCCCTAATCTCCTCACTGCATCATCATGTGTCCTCCAGCTGATTATCTCGATGCCTTTAATCGCACAGCTCGATCCATCCAGCAGATAAATAGTGCCCTCACTGCTCTCTAGAAAGTCAAATTGCTCCTTCCTATAACAAACATGATATGTGGATGCAGAATCTAAAATCTACTGCTGAAAAGAAGCAAATACTGAAGGAAACAGTGCAGGGTTTGCTATGCTATTTTCAAAAAATTTTTAAAAATAGAAAAAAATTAGCAAAAAAATAATTAATCTAATTAATTATCTACTAATCATATTAGATTATTTAATCCTATATATTAGGATCTAAATATAATATGCATGCATACAACAATAGATCTGAAAATAAAACTATGTACTAAACTATTTACTACATCTACATGTTCATAACACAATACCTTTTTGTGGATAGTTGATCACCGTGATCTAATCATCATCAAGGAGTTTTGCTGGTTATGATGTAGCCACACAAGTATCTAGCCTCCACAGATCATCCACACAAGGCTCCTGATCCTGATCGGCTCCCACACGAGTGCTAGCTCGACAACGAAGTCTTTTAGGGGATGCTTTAATTGAACACCTTTGATCCTCATCTACAGGCTTCACAGATGCTCTAGGTTGCTCATAGACATACTAGAGAGGCAGAGGAGGCTCTCCACAAAATTTTGTGGACTTTCGACACTCGTAGCTCATGAAATGGATTCCCAAATCCTAGGTCAAATGCACCTTGAAACCCTACGCTAGCCTTTCTCTAGTTTTTCTCCTCACTGGATTTTTTTCAAACTTTCTCTCATGCATGAGGAGGCTCATGGAAGTCCTCCCTCAATCTCAGATCAGTTCTTTTATGTCCCAAAAATTTGTCATATTTATTTTGTGCCAAAGAGTGTATACATCGCATGGAGAGATAGATCGGGCTGGTTGTTAGGCCAAATTCAAACTCATTTTGAATTCAATCTCCAAACCATCTGACACCATCCACAAGGGATGTGAGATAGGCTGGGTGTGAACTTCTTTTGGCATGGAAAGGAATCATGAGAAATCTTTTCTCGTGTAGCAAAAGTGTCACACAAGAGAAGGGTGGCGCATGGATAAGGTAGAGATTGTTTTTTATCCAAGTTTGAATCTCATTCAAATCAAAACAAATAACAACCAAACCTTATCCATTTGGAATGTGGGAGACCTAGTCAAAAGCTCTTTTGTGTGTGGGAAATAAGTCATGAGATAATTAGAGTAAATTTTTAAGTGGGCATGAGTTAAATGGTGTAGGGAAAGAAGACTAGTCAAACAAGTCTTTGAAATTCAAACTTGAACCAATTGAACTAACCAATTCAAAATAGGTTAGGCCCAATTCGACTAATTTAAACCCAACTCTTAATTTTGTTAGATCTATAAAATTAGATCTAAAATATCTCATATCTGATCTAGATTCAAAAGAGAAAATTTTTAAAATATTTCTCTTGATCCAATAAGATCTGAACGAACCTGATCCGAAAAACTGAGATTTTTCCTTCAATAGGTATCAGAGCCAAGTTCTCATAAATTATTTAGATATAATTTAAATTTATTTTTGATCTAATAATTAGATAATTTTAGATGTCACATGAGATATAATTATATCTAAAATCAAAAAAATTAAAATTAAATAATTTAGATCTAAGTTCTACATAATGCATGACTAGTTGTAGAATAGAATTATTCTATGTATAGTCTTACATAATCATAATTTAATTTGATTAAATTATAATTTTAGATTAATTTATTTACTATATTTTAATATTATAAATATTATAATATAATCTAAAAATAAAAAATAAAATTATTTAATTTTTAGTTCATATGAGATATGATAAATGTATGTTTAGACTAGTTATAGAATAGTTCTACATAATTCTCTAGAATATAATTTATTTTGATGAGATCAATTTAAATTTAATTTTTTTAGATAAATTATGAGATAATTTAGATCTGAAAACATGCATTATATGATACATGAGTTGTTTACAAAACATGTTTATAGTTAGATCAATTTTTATATATAAGATATATGATGTAGATCTAACTAGTTTTATAGTTTTTATATTTTTGATTAAGGCATTCTCTTTGGCCATCTGATCATAAGAATAAAGTAGGGTTTAAATGCCCTCTCCTCCCATTCGATGGAGTGTTCTTATGATGTGTAGGGGTGCTGCGTGTTCGTCCTTAATCAAAAATCAAGAACTTATTTTCTACAAAATCCTAGATTTTGAAACCCTAGGATTTTATTTACATGTTTTGATTATGAACCCTAAACTTAATTAAGAATTAAGATTATGAAATATGTTATGTCTAAAATTGAGAATTTAATATCTAAGATATATTCATAAAATTGGGTTCGGGCTTGGGTAGCTTAATTAGGTCTAAGTGGTTGATCAAACCGAATCAAGAGTTGGTTAGATGGGATCAAGAGTACTTAAATTGACCAGCCTAATAGGATTAAATCTGAATCAAGATTAAGTCACGTAAATGATCGATCATGCTAAGACCTAATTATCCTCAGTGGTTAGAGTCTGGATTGTAGGTTTATCTGATTGATTCTAGCTCAATAATTTGTTGTCTAAGATAAGTTTGGCAGATACGACCGACTGATTTTTAATTGAGAGCTACTCGACTCGAATGCATTCTTATCGAGTTAATGGCATATCCCTTCCATCGGTCTCACTTACCTAGCCATATTTGTTGGCTTAGTCCTGATCTGAGGTGGCCAATAATTCAAGCTAACCCATGCCACTAGGTTAGTCATAATGGTTATCACTATGTCAAGTCTAGTTTAATGAGACCTAAATCAAATCTTCTTAAGAAAAGATTAAGTCTAAGGTCTTCCACTATTATAGATGTGCGGGTCCTTCTCGGGTTTGATTGTTCTTGGCTGGTTATAGTAGTTCAGTTGCACCAAGAAGATGCAACCATGTCTATTAGGCATTGGATGCTATGGGCTGGAGGATGGATTGGACTCAATATTCTGGATACGATGAGAGACTCAATTAGAAATTCAATCTATGCAAATGGTGGGTCTGACTTAACTAAGGAGTGGATCAATATTTCGGGCACAATGAGATTCATGAATTAGACACCAAGTTTGGATGCACCATGATTAGAGAATCATTGAACAAGAGTTATTCACTCATTGGCTAACCCATCACCAATAACTGTTACGTGTGGTGATGAGTCAGTTGGTGGGATTGCACCATCCACTAGAAATCATTAATTGAGGAGATTTTCATATCTCTATAGAGGAAGTGTAGAGATTCGAGAAAATAATGAAAGCTAATTTATTTAAAAATAAAACTCCTAAATAAATTGGTCAAATTTTAATTATAATATCTAACTAGAAATTTTGACTCTCTATAGAAAAATTGTTAGATATATGTGCCCTCGAAGTCAAAATTGGCTGACACTTGTAATACACTTCTAGGGATAAAATTATAATTTTGACTATAATCAATAAAATGGGTTATTTTCTATCACATATGTGTATTAAGTGTCTGTGATACATCCTTTGAGTTAATGATAATGATAATTCATATTTTCAAGAGTTGAAAATTTAAGACATGAATAATCATTATTAACTCATAAAATTCTCCCAACCATAGGATCATCATGAGGACGGTGATTGATTCGAGAGGTAGGTGTACAATCGCTTCTCCTTAGTAGATGAGTCTTGAGTCTACGGTGTGGAGACATCGGAGTGAGAGTACAGATACTCGCTAGAGAATGAGGGTACTGAGTGTGACCACCTCGAGTAGTCATTAGGAAGTCTACCTTCTCGTCAATGACTGACTCGATGCTGTAGTGGTGTGTCTGGTTCTTTGATCTGAGGTGCATCGGCAGTTCACCTTGAGAGTATTATAGTTTGACTACACCATAACTCGATCTCCTAGCCATTCGGAACCCTGAGGTGTATGTTGGCTACAGCATATTCATTGTTGGAACTGGATCGCATCAAGATGGAATCTATCTACCTCGATGGTAGAGGAGCAGCCCTATGATGATCATGAGAATCAAGTCCAGAAGCCCATGGCCATGGTAGAGTGATAATAATAGAAAGATTTCCATTTAGATTTTCACATCGAACTTGAATCAAATGATTACATCATAATGACAGAAACTAGGGTTTGATGAGTTCACCTAAACTAATCTGATCGGGCTCAAGATAGAAGAACTAATCATAGTAGCTGCCCAAGAGGTTCGCATTCAGCTCTGATGGTTGCCCAATACTGCTAGTGTCACTGTGGATTTTGGGAGCAATTAGAATGATTTGATGATCGATCATTCTAGTATTCGAATCAGAAGATTTTGATCCATCGAAGAGGTTTCGATGATATCGTGATAGAGAAAGACAACCCATTACCATTAGAACTGAACCTAACTATCACACAAACAAGTTGAATCTGTGAATAATACTAATCTAGTTCAATTGATCTGAATGAGATTATTAGGTTCAAAAAAATCGTGCTAGCACTCATTGAACTAACGTTCGTCTTTTATGTCATAAATAGTTGTTATGAGCCAAAGAGTTTGTGCTCATAGAGGCCTTCATTGGTCTGACTGGAGTGTTCAGGTCAAAAAGGTTGTCTTATTTTTATAATTACAATACCTGCCATTTTTGTTCACCTGTCATTTCTTGTCCTTGCTTTGTTCAAGTTACCTTTGACTGGTCAA
>QRFJ01000762.1:0-55240 GCA_006176705.1 Cocos nucifera
CCCAAAGGAGATCTGAATAATCAGCAACCAACCTAAAACTCACAAACATTTGGACGTGGAGAGCAGAGGGAGAAGGTAATTTGGCAATGGAGAAACGGAGGGCGACCGAGAGTAGCCTTGAGGATGCGCGGAAAATTCTCATTCATCCATTATTTCTTCTTTTTGGTTGGCAGTGCAGGGTCTTATTTATCGACTCTGTGATCCCAACTTCTTCTCTTCCAATCTAAACCCGTTTGGTGAATCTAGATCTAAATTTATTGGTTGGAATAGAGTCCTGCAGATTTCCTCTTAGAGAGCCACATAAGATCAGTCAAACGGTTGGTTTTAGAGAGAACTCTGAATTGGAATCCAAAAGAGAAGGTCAGAGTCGCCAGTCCAATAGGGACTCTAGCGCTGCCTAACTTGGTCTCGACGAACCCTTGGCGTGTGCCCTTCCTTGGGGCCGAGGTTCTGGCAGGCACCAAGGGAACCCCGGCACACCCCCCACAGCACTATTCCAACATAGGCTGCCACTACACTTGGTCAAAATCAAAGGGTCAATGGTCCAAGAACGTTTGAACCGGCAGCGGATCAAGAGGTAAGAAACTTTTACCAGAAGCATCAAAAGCACATAGCAATGGCAGGTGACAAAAAATAGAGCAGGATCCAATCTTACAGATACAAGACAAACCCCTAATTCTGCCACTATCGGACACCACTAGTCAGCCAACCCATATGAAACGCCTCTGATTGAGCGAACTACAATACTCCTCTCCTGGTCAGCTCAGCCGCAACAACTATTTGTGATAGTAAAAGAAGAAAGCCATTACAGGTCTAAAGTCACGAGTGCTAGCACGTACATTTCTATAGACAACCCATAATTGAAATACTCATCATCAGAATACAATTGAACTAAACATCAGAACACCCATTCATTGATGATACACCAGAAATATACAAACACATCTGATTATGTCTGTGAACACCCAAACACAGTAATAAGGTTCAGTTCTCATAAATAACTGTAAATCAAACAAAACCAGACAGGAGAATAAAAAGTCATGAAACCAACAAATCTCTATCATACATACCAATAAGCAAAACCCTTTCGATGAGATCACAAACTCTTCTGACATATCGCAACAAGATAGACCAAATGATAGAAACAAAATCATACAAAAGACTAAAATCATTCTCAATAATGGATTAATCACAAAAATCACACCCTAGGACACCACTGAGACAGTATAAAATGGTGGACAGCACAACAGCAAGCTAAGAATGCACAATAACCCTCTTGGTGCCGCTAACCCTGATTCGAGTGATCAGCCTTCACTTATACAGAAACAAAACAAAAAAAAAAAAAAAGAAACAAACAACAAACAAACCAGACAATCACAAAAAAAACCCCACAAAACACAGAACCAACCCACCCACACACACAACAACCACCAACACAAACCAAAACACAAACACCCCCAAACAAAAATCTTGAGAACCGATCAGAGATAAGTGGTTAAAGGTGACTCAGTCAAAAAAAATCAACCATAGTCATTGTCAATAGATAGTAATAACATACTCGAACCTTAGAGTCACATAGTGAAATCTAAATAGAAATACATATTCTAAATTATTAACATCTAAGACCAAATGAGACCCATCAGGCTTTCTGGAACATTGCTATATCCATCGAATCACATAGGGCTGCTCTCTTAAACACCCCACCCAAAGAACACCCCAGAACCGAGGTAGACACTAGACTCTCATCTTGATTCGACATCACGTTTCCTACACATGAAAACAATCGCTCACTATAAAAAAAAAGACAAACATATCACAAATAAAACGGCAAAGAATTCATACTGGCTATCCGCAGACCCCGAGTAATAGGTGATAACAAGATACAAATATATTCAAACACACCCACTCCACGGCTCCGAACTACCACCAACGATGCTCTCAGGTCAAAGGACAGACACACTACTGGCAGGCATCAATAGTCATTGACGAGAACGGTAGACCTTCCCTAATGACTACCCTACGAGATGGTCCACGCTCCAGCATCCCTCCTCCAGTATCTCTACGAGTACACACTGTACTCCTCGCTTACAACGTGATACTCAAACAAACATAAACGATTCAAGTCTCAAATCCTAACTAAAAGAAGAAACGATTCGTACACCCTTCCGGAACAATCACCTCCCTAAACGTGTGATCCCTAATGGTCGCGCACCAAAACACGCAGCATAGGTCTTTTCGACGCTATAAATAATGATTACTCCAATACTACCACCCGTCCTTAAATTTTCAAACTCTCGACATATAATTAATCATTACAATTAACTCAACAGCGACATCGTTAATCACAGACATAAAAATAACAACAAAACAAAGGATGCTAAAATCAATCGCAAAATAAACCACAAATTTTACATTAAATTATAGTCAAATTCACAAATTTGGCCCCTAGAAGATGTACCTTCCACAATGTGCTAAGCAATTCTGGCTCGGTAGGGCACATATAACAAATATAACAGCAATCTTACAGAAGAAAGAAGAGAAAAAGAATTCACAAAGAAAGCAACAGATACTGCCTACTATACATGTTTGTAACACTCTAAAACAAATCACATAATCATATAAACAATGACTCATTCGCCAAATCCACAACACCAAAAACTTACTCTCGCGATAATCAAAATAACACTAAACACGCAACCCACACCGAGACATAAGTTAACCCATCGGTCTCCTATGCTCTCATCCCCATGAATATAAAAACCAACACAACTACATGAATAGTCTTCAGCCCAAACCAAACACACAATATAAGATCTTATTGGAACCAAGCAAGCCTATTAAAGGCTAACAAGATAGAAAATAATCGTCTAGTTCTAGAGACCACGCACACCAAAATCGACGCCAAGCTCTCAGAAGAGACCCGAGCTAATAAAACTAAACTATAGCTCCACACCGAACATACTCATACTTCTCATCTACAACAATAAACAGATGAAACAAAACTTGACTATATACCTAAAAGTCTAGAGCTACCACTCATAAATCAAGCACATACAGACTAAAAGCGATCAATCCCGACGCCAAGGCCCCGCCTGTGAATACAACCTATATAATATCAGCCTCTAATATCTTCAACTTACACATGGCTTATAGCGATCTCATTGAATCCCATCTTAGTTCTAATCGTCATAACCGGAGCAACCACTACCAAAAGCCCCTCCAAGATCCACTGACACCACTGAACTCTGAATACTACGTGCAAAGGCTCCACAAACTTAGCCTTTCATCCTCGAAACACAAATTCTTGCACTACCACCACACACACACTAAGCCATAAGAAAACAACCACTCATCCTAGACTCTCACGAGCCATAACCAATCCTAAGAATACACTCCTCATACAAAGTCCATAGAAAAAGACTATAGGGGCATCAACCAAAATCCTCTTATAAATCCTCTCAATTGGTCCGCAAGCAAAACACACAGAACCCAACCTGAGAAATACCTTGACAAATTCTCCCCCGATAACTACTACTACACAACGTAATCACGTCTAATAGCATGTCACATCCTGACAGACACACTATTGTGCAAACATCACCTCCGCCAATCTTCTTCAATTGTTGTGCATCCTTGGAGACCTTTGGGATGACCGCCTCCACCGCTAAAGATCTTGGCTTGCACCTATGCACCACCTTAAAAATTGTAGGAACTCTTCTGCTTGGCAGCTGCATCAATTGTCTTAGACTTTCCTTGAGATCCCACAGCATTCCTGTACCGGCACTTGCTGCATATCCTAACACGATCTTCTCAAAACTTTGCCAGTCTTTTCCACACATGCCGCTTCACGTAGAACTGTGCATTTCCAACATTGGTGCTAGGATATTGGTCCTCCTACACTCCTCCACTTTGAACTTGTGTTACAACTCCATCGGTGAAGCCACCTCTACTCGATGCTCCATCTGAAATCGAAGTCCACCTGATGCCATAGAAGATCCTGACTCTATAACTGAGTAACCCGAGGCCAACCACCCAATGCTATACTATTGGGCCTGCCGCTGCACCTTGAACACTATTGTTGCTCCTTCAGATCCTCCACACTCTACGAACCCCTTCAAAAATATCTCGGATACTTTTGCAACCCGCGGGCACCTCTAAAATACAAAAGCTCATCCAACTCTTCTGAATCTAGTGACTGAATCCTAGAAAATTCCATCCTAGCCTTCTTTTCTTCTATCCCTACACCAACCATCACTTCAGTTGCACCCAGAGGAACTACAGCTCAAATCCTGTCTTAAGCTCAGACCCATCTATCTTATCCCAAAGCTCCTAAGACTCTTTGGCTCTTCCTGAGACCTACTTCTGATCTTCCTGAGATGCCTCCTAACACTCTCTTTTGAGATACCTCCCTCGATTGCTACACTGTGGAGCCTCTCTCAACTCCATGCCTCCAAGAAAGCACTACTGCAGCACTCTAGTGCTTCCTGCCTTGTCTCAACACCGCCTTCATATAGGTATCCCGATCCTCTCTTACTGTACACAAATCATCCTCCACCTAAATCATGACTCTCCTAGGTGCTCCTGTAGAAGAAACCTGATCCAAGATCAACCATCCAGTATTGATCTACTGGACCTTCATGAATCATCAATCTCCATCACCTCCAATGCTTCATAAATCCATGCTCTAGTCAAACTACTAAATGCATCCCTGATTACTTCTCCCACTTTCCTGCAATTGAAGGATGTATAGTCGCTTCTTCAACTTTTCTTCGACCATTATCCCTTGAAAAACCTCTCTTCATCCATCAAACAGCCCCACACTGCTAATCTTCCTAGAGAATCCTATCACCCATCATACATCCCGATCTCTCTAACCAAGATCGATCAAAAAATCATGCATCCAAATCTTCCATCCTAAGAAAAATCCTTTCCATTAATCCTCTCAGCCTCCACCTTCAACCCACTGCTCCCGATTGGCCAAACCATGCAATAACAAAGGTAGATCTGAGACATACTATGGAATACTTGTACAGATTTCTAATTTCACCTTGTATGACTTCTCCTTCTCTTTCATGCACATTCAGGCTCTGATACTAAATGTTAGCGCATCATCGTGGCATCACCTAGCTCTGATACCAAGTATTGAGAACCATGGTACCACCATGATACCATGTTGCAGAAACCCTTGATCTTTAGCATGGACCTAAGGAGACCTTTGACATTCTCTAAGGGCAGCAAACCATCGATCCACCAATTTAGATCTATGATGGGGTGCCTCCCTCCTTGGACTTGAGGGAGGCACCCCCTTGAGGCAGCAACTCTAAAGAGAAGAGAGAAGAGAGATTGAAGGAGAAAAGATCTATATTTCAATTCATGTTCTAAAATCCTAATACATTCTATATATTTATACATAGATATTAGGCCCCACCAAAAACTTTCTTGACTAATCCAATATATGAAAGCACTTACCAAGCCCATGTACACCCATGTCTCCTATGCTCTCATCCCTGGATCTAAATCCAATCCATACATATGTTAGCCACCTTAAGACCTTATTGGACCAAGCCTTAAGACTCAAATAGAAAATTCCATCCAGTTCTGTTCACCACCATCGAGCTAGCTCTATCAGAAGTCGAGTTGGCTTGATTGCATATTGCCCAAATTCTATCTTCTATTTGTCTGAGATAGTTGGCTCGATTGCACCCCGAGTCAGCTCGATCTCTGCCCGAGCTAGCTTGACTACATATCCGAGCCAACTCACCTATGTGTCAGTCCCTTATCTTAGCTAATTCTTCTTCTGACTTTGGTTCTTTGCTCCACCTTATGTCCTAGGTCTCTAGAGCACTTGCCAAGCCCATCAAGATTCTCACACCTGAACCTCGAGTCCGTGTAGGGCTACACACCACCTTCATCCCAGGATAATTTCTGTCCTAGCCCTAGGACTATACCCATCCTAGACTCCTAGAGCCAACACTCTGGCTCCTCCTGTGGCCTCCCAAGACTTGGGAGCATCATAAATTCTAACAAGTTGGGCTTAATCATTCATTAGTTAGATGCACCAAGTATGGTTATGTTAATGGTTGGACCTAACTAGATCCTTGTAGTGGAGGCTAAGGCCTACTGATTAGATTTCTTGGGCAAAATTAAATTACTAGTTGTTTAGAGAAATAATTAGTTAAAGAACCTATCCATAGATGTACATGAGTTAACCGACCAAAGTTGGGCTTGTGTGTAGTAGTCTATGTGGATTCTAGTACCTACTAAAAAATTAAAGTAATTTTTTGAATTAGAGGTAGAGGCTATCAATTCGTATAAAATAGTGGAAGAACCTTTAGACTAAATTTTAAGTCTTTAGGCTTAAAATAATTCATATACATTAAGTCATTATTCTCTTTTCTTCAGAGGCTAAATCCTAATTGCTCCATTTACTATTAGACAGTGATTGATTTATGGGATCCAACTTCGATAATTAGTATCAAAAGTTAAATTTGGTTTAGCAGTATGAATGGGTTCGTGCTGAGGCCTATAAGTCAAATCAAAACAAAAGTTCAGCTTGATCTAAATTAGGCAAAGTGCTTCTACTACTTGAAGCAGAGTCACAGGAAGAAGAATTATCTTGCTTTCCTTGACCCCGATAGGTTGAACAAGAGAAAAGAGCAAGATGTTGCTCATCAAGGATGTAATATGATAGCACCTTATAGTTTCTTTATTTGTAATTCTACTAACTAGGTATTGGATACTAGTAGTCTTATGCAATTTGTTGTAAGGACTACAAGTAAGTAGAAATTCTGAAAGCAGTGAGAGATTCTTAAACATTAAGGATGGAAGTTCAGTTCTAATCCTAGCTTTAGAAATTATTAAACTCATTTTCAATATGAATGTTGTCATTTAGAGTGACTATCACTATTGTCCATCATTTATGGTGAATATGATCTTTGTTAGTCTTTTGGCCAAAGACGATCATCATTTATTAACAAAAGAAGATTATTATGATATTATTATGAATAATATTACAGTAATACATGGATAATAAAGAAATGGCATATAACATTTACATAGCCTGTTTAGTGTAATGTACACGTCTAGTAAACATCTAAATTAGATAATGTCATAGATGCCTACCTTTGGTATACACGCTTAGTCATCTTAATAAGAACTGGATAAACAGGTTAGTTTAAAAGAAAAACCTCAATATCAATGATTGTAAATCATTGACAATCTGTGAGTCTTGTTTTCTCAGAAAGATGAAAAAGTCATCTTTTACTGGAAAAGATGAATGAGCCGATGAAGTTCTAAGTCTTATACATAGTGTTGTATATGGACCAATGAACTTAAGTACCATAGAAGGATATTAATATTTCATTATGATTATAGATGACCTATCTTGATATAGGTACGTCTAGTCTGAATCATTTGAAATGTTCAAATAATTTCATAATGAAATAAGAAAATAAACTAAAAAAGGTATTAAAACTCTTCGATCAGATCAAGGAGACAAATTTTTATCCAGTGAATTTTTTACATATTTAGGAGAGAACAAGATTCTTTAATAGTGGACTCCTTCCAGAACATAGTGTATCGAAAAAGAGAAATTAAACTTTGTTAGACATGGTTCGATCCACGTAGGATTTACTAGTCTGCCTGTTTCAGGATTAAGCTCTTGGGACTACTTGTTTTACTCTAAAAAATTTACACCAAGTAAATCTGTTGCAAAGACTCCATATGGGATATGGAATAGGCATAGACCTTGACTCTCTCACCTTCAAATTTAGGGTTGTCAGGCCTATGTCAAATGTTTGCACATAGATAAACTTGGTGTCCGATTCCATAGATGTATGTTTATAGGGTACCCTAAGAAAACTAGAGGTTAATACTTCTACCATGCTGAAAAACAAAAGTTGTTCTTAGCAGTAGGGCATTTTTTTTGCAAAAAAAGTTTTTTTAGAGAAGGAACTGATGCCACTAAAGTTGAACTTAAGAAAGTTCGATCAGTAGAAAGAACCGATATAATCTAGTAAACTTATAGAATCAGATTTAATCAGATCAAATCCAGAGCCCATTAAAGAGGCACCATTAAGAAGATCTGGTAAAGTACCACGTTAGCTAGATAGATATTTTGATATCTAAGTTTGGGATGATGATCCTGTTGAGCTCGATGAGAACAACGAGGATCCAATCACCTATATGGATACCATGTAGAAATCTGACTCTGAGAAGTGGCTTGGAGCCATGAATTCTAAATTGAGTCCATGAAAATCAATAGCGTGTGGACACTAGTTGATTCACCTGAAAGGATTAAATCCATTGGGTACAAATGGATTTTCAAATGGATCAGAGTAGTGTAGTGAAGGGAAATTCTGATTTTCTGGACCAGGTTCATTCAGATCTAATCTAATCAAGAGATATATTTTAAAATTTTTCTCTTTGATCTAGATCAGATCTGGGATGTTTCAGATCTGATTTTTACTATTTTAATAATTAAAATAAAATTAGATAAATTAAATTAAATTTAATTTACCTTGAAGTGGGTAATCCTATTACCCAATGATGATCCTGTGAGCAGCGGAAGGTTCTGGATCTAGCCACGTAAGTGCCTGGCCTCTACCGCTATCCACTTGGGCTGGATCTAGAGATTTTCTTCTTGTCTATCACGTCTTCAAAAAATAAATTTGGATTTGATCTGGAGGATCTTCAAAACTCCTTTCGAAGATCAGCAGTCATCCTTTGCACCAGCACAGCCTTCTAGCTTTCAGTTGTCTTTCTCTCATCTGGACTGCACCAACCAAGTATCCAAACCTCTTTGGACGTGGAGAGGAGAGGGAGAAGGTGGATTTGGCATGGAGAAAGAGGGGAGAGGTAGCCTTGAGGCATGGGATTTCAATTCTCCATTTTTCTTTTTCTTTTTTTTTGAGTTGGGTGCAGGGTCTTATTTATAGACTGTCTGTGATCCAATTCCTTTTCTTTCCAACCAATCATAACTTTTTATGAAATTAGATCTAAATTTAATTGGTGGGAATAGAGTCCCCAAGATTCCTCCTTAGAGAGCACCTAAGATCAGTCAAAGTTGGTTCTTAGGAGAACTCTAATTAAAATCCAAAAAGAAGATGGAGTCCCAGTCCAATAGGGACTCCTAGGTGCCTCCAACTTGGGCACACGCCAAGGGTGGCATGCGCCCTCCTCCTTGCAAGGTTCTAGCAGGAGGACAGGCCCCCACTAGCTCTTCAATAGGTGCATAATATGTGGACAGAAGTCAAAGTATCAATGGTCAATGTTTGACCAGTCAAAACTCAAGGTTTGACCAAAGTCAAAGGATGAGAAATGGCAGGTGACCAAAAATGGCAGGTATTGTCTTACAAAATAAGACAATCTTTTTTGACTTGGATAAGCTTCAGTCAGATAAAGTGAAGGCCTTTGATCAAGCACAAACTCCTTTGGCTCAGTCAGGATAACTATTTATGATAGTAAAAGAAGAACGTTAGGTTCAATCGAGTGCTAGCACGATTTTCTTGAATCTAATTGAATCTCATTGAACTGGATCAGTTCAATTGATGATCACCAGATTCAAACCCTTGTTTGTGTGACCTAGTTAGATTCAGTTCTATATGGTAATAGGATATATCATGATCTTTATCATCGACATCATCGAAACTCCTTTCGATGGATCAGAACTCTTTTAATTCGAACAGCTAGAATGATTGATCATCTAAATCATTCTAATTGCTCCCAAAATCCACTAGTGACACCTAGCAGTATATGGTGGCAACCCATCAGAGCTGAATGCGAACCTCTTGGTGCAGCTACCTATGTGATTAAGTTCTTCTATCTTGAGCCCCGATCAGATTAGGGTTAAGGTGAACTCATCAAACCCTAGTCTCTATCATATGATGTAATCATTCGATTCAAGTCCAATGTGAAAAACTAAATAGAAACTCTTTCTATTATTTCACTCTGCTATGGCCATGGACTTCTAGACTTAATTCTTACGATCATCATAGGGCTGCTCCTCTACCACCGAGGTAGATAGATTCCATCTTGATGCAATCCAGTTCCTACAATGAAGATGTCATAGCCAACATACACCTCAAGATTCCATGTGACTAGAAGACCGAGTAATGGTATAGTCAAACTATAACACCCTCAAGGTGAACTACCGATGCACCTCAGATCAAAGAACTAGACACACCACTACAGCATCGAGTCAGTCATTGACGAGAAGGTAGACTCCCTAATGACTACTCGAGATGGTCATGCTCAGTGACCTCGTTCTCTAATGAGTATCTATACTCTCGCTTCGATGTCTCCACACCATAGACTCAAGACTCATCTACTAAAGAAAAGCAATTGTACACCAATCTTTCGGATCAATCACCATCCTCGTGATGATCCTATGGTCGGGAGCATGTTATGAGTTAATAATGATTATTCATATCTTAAATTTTCAACTCTTGAAAATATGAATTATCATTACCATTAACTAAAAGGATGTATCACAGATACTAAATACACATATGTTATAAAAAATAACCCATTTTATTGATATTATTCAAAATTATAATTTTGCCCCTAGAAGTGTATTACAAGTGTCAGCCAATTCTGACTTCTAGGGCACATATATCTAACATGTAGATGGAAAGATATAGACCTACAAAGCTCATTTGGCTATCATCTCAGAGTTGGAGCATACATTTTGAATATATGTCTTTGTTATGAATAAAGAAAAACCCTACATTTGTTAGAGAACAAAAAGTTTTATAATGTTATTCCTTGTATTGTCTATGGATGATATTTTCTTAATCGAAAATGACATTCTAGCATAACAACGAATAAAGATTTAGCTCTCATCTAATTTCTCCATGTATGAGATCAGACATGGCATACTCACTAGAGGTAGTGAGCAAATACTAGTCTAATTTAAGTAAGAACCATTAAAAGATTGTATAGATAATCCTTAAGTATTTGAGAAATACTGAGGTCCAGTGGCTCAAACATAGAGATACTGACTTAAAACTTATGAAATATTTTGATTTCAATTTTTAGATAGATAAAGATGACAGCAAGACAATGTTAGGTTATGAATTTATCCTAATTAAAGGAGCAATTAGCTAGATTTCAAGCAGAGTATTATAGCCTATTCTGTTAGTGATGTAGAGTACATCGTGGCATCTAATGCTGCTATGTAGGCTATGCAGTTGCAAAGATTCATTAGCAGGTTAGGAGTGGCATCCTCCAATGATGATCCAGTTCTATTGTAGTGTTGGAGCCATAGGTCAGGCTAAAGAACCATAAGAACTATTAGGATTTGATGCCTTGAATTCGACCCACAGCAAGAAGAGAATCAATTTTTAGCATAATAGTCGGGCCAGTTCTGATACACTATCGAGCCAGCTGGGATTGAGATTGAGCCAGCTTGAACCATAGTCGAGCTGGCTCTCTCAGGCAGACAGACAGCAGGAGTTTAGGTGAGACATATTTGAGCTAGCTTGACCCCTGACCGAGTTGACTCAATGGAGGCGAACATAATACGATAGGGTTTTTTCTGTTTAGACTCAGATTATGATTAATCCAAGGGGTCTATGGGAGTTGCATGTGGACCATAGGATCTAGTGGCTATGGAGGGTTGTAGTTATGATCTGAAGGTCAAAAAATATTTTAAGACTCCATCAAGAATATATTCGACTCATATTAGGAGAACGAGCCCTATTAAGACTCCTACGAACTGCTGAGAAGAGGATTCTCATCCTATTTAAAGAGTTGAGGTACTATGGAGAAAAAAAGATAGCATGTGTGATGTGAGAGACACATAGAGTGGCTCAGATAGCCGCTGAGAGGAGCTTGGGAGAGTGCCGAGTACATGCAGTCTATGAGAGAGAAAAGCAATAGGTGCATAGCGTCTGGCGAGGAGGCTATGAAGGCAGAGCATCTTTTAGCTTCTGCGGGTCTTCTTAGAATTTTGAGAGAGCTTTTGCGATGGTAGCTTCTAGTTGAGAGAGATTTATGAATGGTGAGTTGAGAGTGGGTGTTCTCCTCTTGTACCTATTTTTCTCTTTCATAGTGAAGCTTTGCATGCCCCATGGAGGCAAGCCTTTCGGCTGATCCACGTACTTGATTATTTTTTTATTTTATTTTTTTCTTCTTTCTGCCATAATAATTTGGTACTAGATCCTTAACAAATGGTATCAAAGTAGCTGATATCCCAATAGTTTGGTATCAAAGCAAGTTGATATCATAATAATTGGTATCAGAGCCAGATAGCACCAGAGCATAGATTATAGCAGTGGATAGATATTAAAGAATATGGAGAAGACAAGCACAATTAAGGTGAAGATCAACAGGTTCGATGGAAAGAATAATTTCTCCTTATGGTAAGCAAGGATAAAGAATGTCCTCATCCAATATGGGTTGATCGATGCTCTCTTGTATGATGAGATACAAGCTACCATATAGATGAAGAATTGAAAGCAAATCTAGATGCAGGTGGTGAGCACGATCTACTTATACCTAGCAGATGATGTGGTGATCCATATACTTAGCAAAACTTTTTCGACGGTGCTGTGGTTGAAGATTGAGGAGTTGTACATGGCAAAGTCGCTCACCAACATGCTATTCCTTTAGAGATAGTTCTACCAGCTATGGATAGATGAAGAATAGAGCATGCGGGAGCATCTATCCAACTTTTAGAAGATCCTCACTGACCTTCTTAGCATTAGTGAAAAAGTTGAGGAGAAGATCAAGGCGTTGGTCTTGCTAGTATTGCTCCCCCCTTTGTATGAGTTTTTGTTAACTGCTCTTCTAGTGGGAAACAGCACCATCAAGATGGATAAGGTCACTGCAGTAATACTCCAGAATAAGGTTCTTAGGAGGGAGAATCCAGCTTCGAGATCAAATGATGGTAGCTTAGCTTTGACAGTTTCTGGAGGAGTAGGAGCTAGTAGATAAAGCGATAGAGGATCATGAAAAGGATGACCCAGGTCCAAGATGAGGAATCCTAATAAGATCAGATGCTACAGGCACGATGAGTTAGGGTATCGAGTCAAGGATTGCCCATAACTCAATGATCCGATGAGGGCTACTACAGTGACGACCAGTAGCGAGTCAGAGGATGATGTCCTAGATATATCTGATGAGGTATCTAGTTCTTTTCAATAGTGAATTTTAGATTTTGTATGCACATATCATGTTTGTTGCAAAAAGAAGTAGTTTGACTCCTTGGAGAGCAGTGATGGCATTATTTATCTATCAGATAAATTAAGCTATACGATCAAAGGCATCAGGACGATCAGCTGGAAGACACATGATGGTGCAGTGAGAAGATTGGGAGAGGTCCGATACATATCCAATTTTAGATGAAATTTTATCTCACTGAGTAGACTTGACTTAAATGGCTACAGGTGGGTAGCTGATGATGGAATCCTGAATGTCATGCATGATGATAGGATGATATTGGAGGAAAAGAAGAAGACAAGAGGATATTACTATCTGTCATGAAGCCCAATGCAAGGTGGAGCTTCAGGAACCAGAAGGAGCCTAGTGCAAGGTGGAGCTCTAGGTGGAGATAGATCAGGCACGAGATGGAAGACTCAGTAGGATGAGAGGCGACATCGTAGAGTGAAGTTTCTATTACCGCAGAAGAAGTTTTCGAGCAGATCTTTGATCAAAGTGGACACAGCACATGACAAAGGTGGGATCGAGCGATCTAGCTCGACTCTCATATTTGCCCATCCATGATCAGCAGGTTTGCCCTAGGGCATGGGGGCATGATGGATCACAAGCTTTCAAAGTTAGATGGAGGCTGAATGTTGAGTCAAGGTGGAGATTGTTAGGATTTGACACCTCAAATTCGATCCACAATAAGAAGATAATTAATTTTCAGTATAGCAGTTGGGCAGGCTCTGATATATGGTCGAGCCAGCTCAGATTGAGATCGAGCCGACTCGAACCACAGCTGAGTCGGCTCTCTAAGGCAAACAAATAGCAGGAGTCTGGGCAAGACACAATCAAGCCAGCTTGACCCCTAATCGAGCTGGCTTGATGGAGGCGAATAGAACACGATAGAATTTTTTTGTTTGGACTTAAATTATGATTAATCCAAGGGGTCTATGTGATTTGCACATGGACCATAGGATCTAGCGGCCATGGAGGGTTATGGTCATAATCTAAAGGTCAAAAAATATTTCAAGACTCTATCAAGGACATATTTGACTCATATTAGGAAAACAAGCCTCGTTAGGACTCTTGTGAACTACTGAGAAGAGGATTCTCATCCTATTTAAAGGGCTGAGGTGTTGTGGAGCGAAAAAGGTGGTGCATGTGGCATGAGAGGTATGTAGAGAGGCTTAAGCAGCCATCGAGAGGAGGTTGGCAGGGCGTCGAGTATATGCAGCCCATGAGAGAGAGAAGCATAGGTGCATAGCATCCGACGAGGTGGCTGTGAGGACAGAGCATCTTATAGCTTCTGTGGATCTCCTTAGGATTTTGAGAGAGCTTTTATGAGGATAGATTCTAGTTGAGAGAGATTTATATATGATGAGTTGAAAGTGGGTGTTCTCCTCTTGTACCTATTTTTTTCTTTCATAGTAAAGCTTTACATGCCCTATAGAGGTGAGCTTTTAGGTTGATCCACGTACTTAATCATTTTCTTATTTTATTTCTTTCTTCTTCCTGCCATAATAATTTGATACTAGATTTTTAACAAGTGGTATCAGAGTAGCTAATATTTCAATAGTTTGATATCAAAGTGAGTTGATACCATAACAAGAATAACATATTCAGTATCACTATCACCTTTGATTTTAGATCAAGGTGACATCGACCTTTGGAAGATCGATAAAAAAGGAGAACTTAACTGATCCTTTTGCTAAGGCCTTGGAACTACGGAGTTCTACGAGCTCAAGTGGAAGATAGGAATCTGATACTATTCTGATTGACTTTTGTCTAAGTGGGAGTTGCTGAAAAATGTATCTTTAAGCCAATCATCAAAGTTGTAGATGATTGAAATTAGTATATAAATTATCAAATAATAATAGTTATTTAGCTTATTCATCATATAAGTTCTATCTTTCTTAAATATACTCCTATCTTATGATGAAGTTCTTAGAATCACAATCAATCGATAAAGAAGAATTTATCAGATGGTTCTTAAATTGTTCACGATCAAATGATAAGTTATTAATAATGACGATAACTTATCGAGTGTAGATCACTGTACGTTATGTGTTGGTTATCCTCGAAACCAAATGATGTGGAGATACTGGTATGATATGCAGGTGAGATGTAGGAGTATATCTGTATTGACATGACCAACGTAGCACTCTACTGTCAAGAGTAGCTAGTTAAGACCGATGGATATAGGTGTCCCTCCAATTTGAGATCACTACGGTGACTTACAAGCAACTCTCTATACTTTGATGCCAACCTATCTATATTTCTAAAATAGTAATAGAAGGTTTTTGAGTATAATCAAGTACTTATAGTGTTAGGGTGTGAGTCAGAATGGGATTGACTGCTTCTGATTAACTTCAAGAAGAGAATGTCTCGTTGTTTTTGAATTTAGTAAAACCTAGGCCTGGGTAATCCTCGTGAGGAGTCATAGAATTTGCAAAATTTTAAGATAAAATATAGATGACTTGTATGAGTATTGATAGCTTACTCGAAGTCATATTGAACATTATTGGTCAAAGGGATGAATTATATGGTAACCATAGGCCAGGGTTCTAAGAATGTTGCTTTACATACATTCGACCTATCTAGACGTTGGGTATTATTGCTAGATGGTCATTTTGATTGATATAGAAATTGATTTCTATGCTAACAGCTTAGGTTCAAACCTATGGGGTCACACACATAAGAGATTATTATTTAATTAGATAGTTGATCAACGATCGAGAATCATTCAGTAATCAAATCATCAATGCAATTGATGATCGATCAAATGCAAGTTTTGCAAGAGGATTGATTAGCAATTGGATTGCTAATTGCCTCAATCTTATTAAGCAATCAGACTAAGATTAAGTTTAATTGAATTAGATTCAATTAGAATTAGTTTGGACTTAAGTGGATTAAGTCTAATTGATTTATTGGATAAGCCAGTTGCAAGGGAGAATAAGTCAGTGTTCAATTAGGACTTGAGAGCACCTAATTTCTAAGTTGATTAAAAATTAAACCAAATTTAAATATAATTTAATTTGATTTAATTTGGCTCATAATTGGACTAGGATTGCCTATTAATTAGGTTGACTCAATTCTAATTAAAATAGGACTTAATTAAGGTTTGACCTAGTCCTTATAAGAGAATCCTAGTTAGACTAGGATTCCTTCTTTATCCCTTGCACCACTTAAGTCCCCATGCCACATATTATTTCCACCCTTTCCTTTGGTATTTGCATGAGTTTTCTCAAGTTGATTAGAATTCCACGCCCCCTATTCCATTGGTTATGAGAATTAGTTTTGAATTAGTCAAAACTAGAAGGTTGTTATATCTTGGATAGAGTTCCATTTCTCCAAAAGTATTCTCCTCTCTCTATGGAAATATTTCCCTTGCTACCCTCCTTATTTTTGTGCACCTACTTTATTTTCTATTTGGGCATTAACTTATGATTCCCCATGCACAAAATATTGGAGGAGGCATCCAAGGGTTGGACGCCCCCCAAACTCTTTTGTTTGTTACCATATGTGAATAGGTTTTGAGCTAGTCAACAATAAATATAGGATGCCACATATTTGATAGGATGAGGATGTGAAAAACCCCTAAAAATCCATGGCAAAATAGAAAGAAAAGAGAGAGAGGGCATGGTGGTTTGAGACGCCTACATTGTTGGAGAATAGGGTTTCATTTGGACATGAAAGGTTCATGCCCCGATGAGAATAATGTAAGAGAAGAAGGTCTTTTTAGTGTTTCCTCTAGATCTCTTTATTGTCCATTTTTTGAGAGTATTTTCATGGGAGAGGTCAGAAAGAAAGGATCATGGGGTGTGGGTGGTTGGGCACTCCAATAGTTGGGGCGTTGAGGCTTCTTCTGGACATGATTTGATCATGTCCTGATGAGAGAAGAGAAAGGGAAGAAAGTCTTCTCTTAGGATTTCTTTGAGAACCCTTCTTCTCCATTTTTTTATGAGATTTTTCATGTAAAAGAATCAGAGAGAAAAGAAGAGAGGGCATGAGAAAATTCTAGAGGAGAAGGTCTCCTCTTGTCATGATAAGGAGATGTGTTCAGGACATTAATGGTTGATGTCCTAAAAGAGAAGATGTGTCTTCTCTTAGGGCTTTTCTCTTTAGCTTTTATTTTTTATTTTTGAAGAGATCCAAGAGTTGGATTTATTCCTCAATCCTTCTTGTATTCTTTATCTCTTGGAGCATCCAAGAGATCCAAAAAATATTATTTTGATTAACTATCAGGAGGAATCCGCGAGAAGCTAGCACTTTAAGTGGATCTTCATTCGACGAACCTCTAATCTATGTAGCAGCCTTGCGTGGATTACCTATAGAAGCTGAATGCACTGTGCGGCTTCAAGAAACAAAGGACGATATTAGGATTCCATCGTGGTATTCTCGACCCATGCAAAAGTGAGAGATATGATCTCTTCTTGACCTAGATATGATCTAAGGCTTCTAGAAATGTTCTAGAACTTAGGTATTGATATGATCAATACCAATCTATGTTTTCTTTATTTTTAGATTTATATATGCACCATGATATATCATAGATCATAGATGTAGGGTTTAGTGATTAGATCACATGAATAATTAGATTAAATAGTTTAATCTATGTCTTTCACTACACCTATTTTTTTAAAAAGTTTCGAAATCTATGCATGAAACCCTACATGTTTTCCTTCAGTATACAATCCTCTTAACAAGAAGCTACCCTTTCTAAGCTCTCTCTTGGAGATCTTCTGAAATGACTGCAGTTCGTAGCCTAGTTGTCTGTCTAGAGCCCCCTGCTCCTGCTATCCACTAGCATTCTCTAATGCCTTTTGTCATCTCAAAACTCAGCCAAAAATACCATAGCCACCACCACGGTCTTTTGCTACCCTCTCAATGCATCCCTAGTTCTATTCGCCCATTGGGCCTTTTAAAGGCCACAATCCAATCCCAGATCTGAGTCTGCAATCCATTTTAAAATTAGAAAGACCCCCAGCCATTGGATTGTTACTGCAGCCCTCTGTGGCTGCTGGATCATGCAAAATAGAGTTTCTAGTCCACCAAACAACCAAAGACCACATGAAACACCTTAGAAATGCTTCTGGACTACCATAAACTATGCGAAACACGTGCGGAATGCTAGGTGGTCCACGCCTTGCACGTCGACCGCATGAGGCTGCCACGGGCCTCTACCAGCATGCCCATTGGGCAACGCTCATGGCCTACCCATGCACGTGTTCATGCTGCTGGGCCTGCAAGTGCTAGGCCGTGCACTCATTCTAGGCCGCATGCTCGCTTGGGCCGTGCACCCATGGCTAAGCTGCATGCCCATGGCTGGGCCTTATGCCTGGGCCATGCCCGTGCATGGCTGGCCCACATGCTAGTGCATGCCTAGGCCATCTCCATGGGCCTGCGCACCTGGGCTACGCCTCCATTAGGCCTACCAGCTTTGGGCCCGACTTCAATAACTTGTTCGATGGCTCCATGTACTTTCTCGTGCATATCTTTGCCATCTGGACTTTGGTTGTAGTGTTCTTAGACTCATTGGACTTCGTTCATCATTCTGAACCTCGCTATGGGCTTATTATGAGAGAATTCAAGGCATTTTTTTTAATAATTAGTTAGATAATCATTGAAGGCCTAAACACCTGGTGCTTATCGGCTATTGGAATTATCATTTATAATATGATTTCTTGGCTGCATCTCTATAAATGATAGTTAGGCTGATCAGCCAAAGTTGGCTTAATCATTCATTGGTTGGATGGATCAAGTATGGTCATGTTAATGGTTGGTCCTAATCAGACCTTTTTAGTGGAGGCCAAAGCCTACTGATTAAGATTCTGGGGTAAAATTAAATTACTAGAAGTTATTTAGAGAAATAATTGATTATGAACCTATCCATAGATGTACATGGATTGACCGACCAAAGTCGGGCTTGTGTGCTATCTATGTAGATTCTAGTACCCATTAAGAAATTAAGGTAATTTCTTAAATTAGAGGTAGAGACTATCAATTTGAATAAAATAGTGGAAGAACCTTTTGATGAAAGTCCATATCTGTAGATTTAGTAAATCATTTACTAATTAGATTTTTGGTTTTTCTTTGTATAGTTATGGCCACTACCATGTCACTCCGATCATTATTAGACAATGACAAGTTGGTGGGACCCACTTTGGTAGCAAGTACCATAAGTTGAAGATTGTCCTGGAGTATGAAGGATCTTGTACATTCTGACAAATCCAATACATGAGGAGCCAGCCTCGAATGCACATAGCACGGTCAGAGATACTTATTAGAAGTGGCTCAATGATTGAAGCATGATGCGTTGCATCATACTGGTGGTTATGAGTGATGAGTTCAGTCACGAGTTTGAGTCAACTTAGCTAGAAGACATGCTTCAAGTATTGAACGAGTCTTTTGGTACATCCGACAATGTTAAGAAGCACAAGACTAATTATGTCATTTTCAATGTATGAATGACTGATAGAGCTTCAATCATTGATCATGTATTATACATAATCAAAATAATTAAATGTTGGAGCAAGCTCGGCTTTTCCTTACATGAGTAGCTTGGAAAAGATGCTATTTTGAATTCATTGCTCAAGTCTTACCTCTCCTTCCTTACTCATTTTTTAATGATAAAGTCTGAAGTTAACTACCATGGGTTATTGGGGTTGCTTCAGAACTTTTAGAAGGATCACCGGCTCCATAAGGGGTCGGTGAATATGGTGGGAGGGTCTTCTTTTGATTCTCAACCCTTTAAGAAAAAGAAGAAAAACAAGAAGAACAAAAACAAGAAGGTGCAGGTTCATGCTGAGACATCAATGCAAGGCTAAACCAAAAAAACCAAGCCCGATAAGAGTCAAGCGGAGTGCTTCTACTGTAAGAAGCAAGGGCACTAGAAGAGGAACTGTCCTCAGTACATTGCCTCCCTGGATCCGAATAGACTGAGAAAGAAGCAAATAGTTATTAGACAAGATACTTATATGATAACTCCTTGCAATTTCATAATTTATGATACTACTGACTGAATATTGGATACCGAAAGTTTTTACCATATTTACAATTCATTGCAAGGGTTACAGGTCAGTAGGAGCTTCAAACAAGGAGAGAGGTTCCTGAATGTTGGAGATGGAAGATTGATTTTAGTTCTAGCATTAAAAATCTAAAAACTAGTATTTGAGCCTCATACTATTATTCTAAGTGATTATCACTTTTATCCTAGTTTCTTATTAAATATCATTTCTGTAGGCCTTTTGGCCAAAAATAATTATAAAATTTTAATAAAGAAAGAGTTTTGTAATATCATTTTGAATGATGTTACTATTTTTTTTAAACATTTGAACAATAAAATATATTTATTATTATAATCTATTAACATAGTCTACTTCACTGGTAAGCACTCAAGATTAGATAATGTGTTTGATATCTAGCTATGGCACTGTAGGCTAGGTCATATTAACAAGAACTAGATAAACAGGTTAACTCAAGAGAAAATCTTAGAAGTTAATGATTATGAATAACTTTCAATCTATGAGTCCTATCCTAATGAAAAAATGATCAAGTCATCTTTTACTAGAAAAGATGAGAGAGTCGTTGAGCTTTTAGGTCTAGTACATACTGATATATGTGGATCTATGAGCATAAGTACTAGAGATGAATATTTCTACTTTATTACTTTCACAGACAATCTATCGAGGTATGGGTATGTCTATTTGATGAAACATAAGTTAAATTTATTTGAAATGTTCAAAAGATTCTAAAATAAGATAGAAAATAAACTAAAAAAAATATTAAAACTCTTTGATCTAATCAAGGAGGCGAATACCTTTCTGATAAATTTTTCACATACCTAAGAGAGAATAGAATTCTCTTCCAATGGACTTCTTTAGAGACACCATAGCATAATAGTGAGTCTGAAAGGAGAAATCCGACTCTGTTAGACATAGTTTGATCCATGATGGATTTTGCCAGCTTGCCGATATCCTTCTAAGGATATGCACTCGAATCGACTTGCTATCTTTTAAATAAGATTTCAAGTAAGTCTGTAGTTAAAACTCCATATGAGATATGGATAGAGCGTCAACCAGTACTCTCACACCTTAGGATCTAGAGGTGCCCAGCTTACGTCAAACATTTAATGACAAATAAACTTGGACCTAGGTCTGGCAAGTGCACTTTCATAGGATATCCAAAAGAAATCAAAGGGTATTACTTCTACCATACTGATGAATAAAAGATGATCGTCAGCCTTAAGACAATCTTGTTAGAAAAGAAGTTTCTTAGTGAAGGAACTGTTGCCTCTAAGATTGAACTTAAGAAAGTTCAACAGGTAGAAAATTGACATAATTAGCTGAAACTGAACTGGATTTGATTAAATCAAAGCTAAAACCCAATGTACCTGCACCCTTAAGATGATTCAGTAGAGTACCGCATCTGTCGAATAGATACTACAGTTTCTTGTTCCAAGATGGTGATTATTCTATTAAACTCGATGAGAATGATGAGGATCCAATCACCTACATAGATGCTATGTAGAGATCTAATTCTGAGAAATAGTTTGAGGTCATAAAATTTGAAATGGAGTCCATGAAGGTCAATAATATGTGGACATTAGTTGATCCACCTAAAGAGGTTAAACCCATTAGGTGTAAGTGAGTCTTCAAAAAGAAAAGGAATGCAAATAGGAAGGTGGAGACCTATAAAGTCCATTTGGTTGTCAAGGGGTATTGTCAACATTATGGTATTGACTATGATGAGATGTTTTATCCTATGACAATTCTTAAATCCATTCAAATTATAGTTATGATAGCTACCTATCTGGACTATGAGATCTAGCAGATAGATGTGAAGATAGATTTTTTGAATGGAGAGCTAATTGAAGAGGTGTATATGATATAACCTAAAGGATCCACATCCATAGATGAGTCTAAGGTGTGCAAGCTTTATAGATCCATCTATGAATTGAAGCAAGCATCTCAGAGTTGGAACATGTATTTTGATAAGGTAATCAAAATGTATGGCTTTATTAAGAATGGAGAAGAGCCCTGCATGTACAAGTAGGTAAATGGTTCGGCAGTGGTATTGCTTGTGCTATACATGGATGACATTCTTTTAATCAAGAATAACATCCCCACACTATAGAGTGTAAAAGTATGACTGTCATCTCAATTTTCCATGAAGAACTTGTGAGAAGAATCCTACATCCTTAGGATGAAGATCTATAGGGATAGATCTAATAGGATGCTTGGGTTATCCTAGTGCACATACATAGAAACTATGTTGAAGTGGTTCAGCATAGAGAATTCCAAGAAAGGCTATCTTTCGATAGGCCATTGAATTTCTCTTTCTAAAAAGGATTGTCTAACAACTCTTGAAGAGAGAGAGCGCATGAGTAGAATCCCATATACTTTGGTAGTGGGATCTATCATGTATGCTGACATGTACAAGACCAAATATAGAATGCTCATATGGAGTAGTGAGCAGATATCGATATGATTCAAGGGATAACTACTAGAAGGTTGTAAAAACCATCTTTAAGTATTTAAGAAATACTAAGGACTAGTGGTTGATTTATGGTGAGTCAGATTTGAAACTTATGGGGTTTATAAACTCCAACTTTTAATTTGACCATGATCATAGTAAGAGCATGTCGGGTTATATATTTATCCTTAATGGTGGAGCCATCTGCTGAAAGAGTTTCAAGTAGCATACTATGGTAAACTTTATTTGTAAGACGGAGTACATTGTAGTATTTGATGCTGCAAAGAAAGCTATGTGGCTGAAAAAGGTCATCATCGAGCTTAGAGTAGCATCCTTCCTAGATGGTTTGATCCTACTCTACTATGATAGTACTAGAGCCATCACTCAGGTGAAGGAATCGAAGGTATACCAGTGGACGAAGCACATACTGCATAGTTACCACCTTATCCAAAAGATCATGGATGTAGGTGATGTCGACCTTTAGAAGATTGATGAAAAGGAGAACCTAGTTGACCCATTCACTAAAGTCGTAGTAGTAAATAAGTTCGACAACCACAAGTTGAAGATGGATATTAAATACTGTACCGAGTGACTTTAGGATAAGTGAGACTTGTTGAAAAATGTATTCCAAAGCCAATCATTAGGCCATTGATGGTTGAGCTAATCTTATAAAATATAAATGATTTATTATGAATAAAAGTTTATTTTAATATTTTTCATCATAAATGTACATCTTCTAATGAACTCCTGTATTGTGATGAAGTCCTTAGGACTATCTAGATTTGATAAAGGGAGAATTTATCGATTAGTCCTTAAATTATTCGTGATCAAATGATACATTATTACCTCAAACGATAATGTTTATTAAGTGTAGGTCGTTGCATGCCATATAGATTGATTATCCTCTTAACCAAAGAGTATGAAGATACTGGGATGGCATACAGGTAAGATGTAGGAGTATATTGTCACTGAAAATGACCAACTTTAGGACATTCTGCTGTCAAGAATTGCACTATTGGGATATGGGTATAAGTATCTCTTAGACCTGAGATCACCACGGTGACTTGCAAGCAACTCACTATACTTTAGTGTCAGACTATCTAAATTTTTAATTTAGTGATGAAAGATTTCTAGACACAGTCAAGTACTTGTAAAGTTGGTGAGTGATCAAGATAGAATGGACCACTCTAAGGATTTGGAGAAAATACATCACTGTATTTTAATTTAGCAAAATCTTAGCCAGAATAGTCCATATGATGGATTTGATATTTTGAAATGCAATGTGGATAACTTATTAAGGATTGATAGTTAAACCCTGATCATCCTATGAGCATTCATGGTCAAAGGGATGAATTATGTGGAAACCATATCCACATGGGTTCTAGAATATTGCTTTATACATTCGACCTATCCAGCTATCGGGTACCATTACTAAATAGTCACTTTGATTAGTATAGAAATTTGTTCATGTGCTACTGACTTAGGTTCAAACCTATGGGGTCACATACGTTAGAGGTTTCAATCTGATCAAATGGTTGATCAACAATTAAGAATCATTTTAGGGTCAAACAGTTAATGCGATTGATGTTTGACCTAGTGCAAATGTTGTAGGAGGATTAATTAGCAATCACATTGCTAATTAGTTCAATCTCATTGAGTATGAGGGTTGAGATTGAGTCTAATTGAATAAAATTCAATTATGTTTAGTTTAGACTTGATTTGGTAAAATCCAATTGGTTTATGGGATAAGCCAATTGCAAAAAAAAATAATTGCATGTTGAATTAGGATTTATGTGCACCTACTTTTTAATTTGATTAAAATTTAAATCAAAATTAAATTTAACTTAATCTGATTTAATCAAATTCTTAGTTGGACTATAATCATCTTTAATTGGGATGCACTAGTTTTAATTTAATTAGGCTTAAAAATTGCTTTGACTAGTCAAAACATGAAAGTCCCAGTTTGACTGGGACTCTCACCCTTACACCACCTCACCCTATCCACACCCTCTCCCTTAGGATTTGAATGAAATCCCTCATGCCCAAGGAGCCCACATGCCCCCTATGCCCTCCACCTTTCTTAGATGGAAATTTGTTTTGAACCAAGTCAAAGCAAGGAAGTTGTTTTGATTTAAAACTCTATTTGATAGAGTTTGTGAGACCCAAAACCCTATCCCACAATGGTGCCAATCAACTAGATTTCTAGCTGACTTTTTTAGTGGAAATAGAGGAAAGGTTATGTGCCATATCCTGGTTTCCCACACCAAAAAAAAAGGAGGCGATGCCCAAAAGTTGGCACACCAATTCTTGTCTAATTTGGACATACCTTTCTAGGTATTTGACCTAGACATGGTGATGCAGGACAACCTAAAAGAAAAAGAAAAGACCAAGCTTCCTTCCATTCATCAACAACAAATCACGTCTGGCCGTGGCACATTATTTTTAGGATAGATAGTATAGTTGCCTATACTCTACTCAGAAGGCGTGACTAATGGACACGAGACCAAAGCACGATCAATCTAAATGATGCTGATGAATGTCATTTTAAAGATTAGTAAATAACTAGCAATAATAAAGTAAATAGACAGATAACAAAAATTAAACATGCTCATGAATAATTGCAAAAAATAAATATAAATGGAATGAAGGATAGCAAGAAATTAAGCCCGTAAGAAAATTCAAAAAAAGATAAGAAGAATTTGGATCATAGTAGATAAGAAACTACCCTAATTAGGACTCTTAATCTTTTAACCAAGCAAATCTATCGATAAGAAACTTGGTCTTTACCAGCATTGGATGTGAAAAAAATAAGTAAAAATCAAAGATCAGTTGAGAAGGAATGAAGGTCCTTGTCAACATTTGATCTGTAGAATAATAGATCACTCTTTCTCTCTCTACATGATAGATGAAAATCTTAGAGGAGACAGATCTTCTTTTGGTAGAATAGGCTTATGTAGGTAGATGGTGAAGACAAATCGAGATCGTAGGAATACTGAATCTTAAGAAAATGAAGGTTAAAGAGATAGAAAAAAGTGGACCTCACACCCTTCTCTCGTGGGGTGATTTTGGATCTCACACCCTCTCCCTCTTGGAGCAACCAACACAAGTATTTATGAAAATTGTAAAGTGATTCATTCATTCATTCATTGTCTCATTCATGAAAGATACATGGATTTATATAGGACCCTAGGGGTTCTATTTCTTTAGGAATCCTATTTTCTTTACAAGAAAAAAATCAACCCTTCCAACAAAAAAGTAAAACATTATGTATAGTTTTCAAATACAATAATATATCATATCTATCTTTTATGAAATCATAGGAAAGAAATCAGTCTTTTAACAAAATAAGTAAGAAATCAAGAACTCTTAAGGAATCCTAGGAAAGAAAAGAAACTTCATGTGGGTGCTTGATGCCTGGCACAACTTGGCATGAGGATCCTTGGATATGGCACATGCTGACGTGTGTATTTCCTCCCTGGGTGTGTAGAGGGTGGTGGCTCCAAAGATGATATGGACTAGGCTTGCTTCTTTATGATGGTCTCTTTCCAAATAAGGCTTAATCCAAAATAAATCCAAGTATAGTCCTATGGATCCAAAACTAAATGCATCAAAAGAACTAATTGATTAAATCAAAAGGACTGGAACAAAATAACTGAAGTAGAATTATTCTAATATGGCTTCTTCAATCCAAATTGAATCTAAATTATGTTATCGACTTCTGATGGCTCTGATGTCTGCACCAATTCTCTGGAGATGGGGAGAACTTGATCCTATCAAGTGGGGGTCGATTCTGCTCTAGTGATGCTCTAGTAAATCAGGATCAATACGCTGCAGCTCTTCTCGAGTGATCTAGGTATCCTTGGACTTCGATCGATCTCGTCATCTAAGTACCGTCGATAGCCTCAACTCTGGGTGGAGATGATCTGCTCATCCAAAATTCTCTCAATCTAATCATGCTTTGACATTTTGGCTGGTGGACACTCAGGAATAGGCTCTCTCTCAAAGATTGGTTCAGGCTCAAATGGCTCACTAGGTATCCAAGTTGGCTCTTTATAGGCGATGAGATCTACAACATTAAAAGTAGAGCTAATCCCAAAATCAGAAGGTAAGTCCACAACATATGCATTTGGTCCGATCTTCTTTAAAATCTTAAATGGACCTTCTCCTCGAGCATGTAAGTTCTTGACGGTTCATGGTGGGAATCATTCAGGCCTCATTCAAACTATCATATAGTCTTCTTTCGCAAACTCTTAAGCATGTCGATGAGAATCTGTATTCTATTTATAAACTTTATTACTAATACTAATTTTTTTACTAATCTCTTTATGTAAACTCTTGACATGCTGTGCAAATGACTCTGCAAATTCAAAAATTCTAGCATGCATGGGCAGTGGGATAAGGTCTATTGGTTTTCTAGGTTGATATCCATGAACTACTTCAAAAGGACTCATACCAATAGACCTATTAACAGAGCTATTATATACAAATTCAGCTCAAGGCAATAAAAGATCCCAGTCATCCATATGTTCCCCGATCAAACAACATAATAAATTTTCAAGACTCCTATTGATCACTTCAGTCTAACCATCTGTTTATGGGTGAAAGGTAGAAAAAAATTTTAATTTTGTGCTTAGAAGGTGCCATAGGATTTTTCAAAAGTAGCTCATGAATCTAACATCCCTATCAGACACAATGATTTTGGATAATCTATGCAATTTAACAATCTCATCAAAGTATATTCTTGCAACTTTCGAAGCGTCCGACGTTTGGCAACAGGGCAAAAAATGGGCCATTTTTGAAAATCCATCTATAACCACTAGAACTGAATCATGCTTCCTAACTATCTTAGGTAAGCCTAAAACAAAATCCATGCTAACGTCTTGCCAAGGACAGTCTGGTACAGGTAAGGGAGTGTAAAGGCCTGTGTTATGTTTTCTTTGCTTGGCCACGGCACACGTTCTATACTGGGCAATAATTCGAGCGACATCTCTTTTCAGAGTTGGCCAAAAGAACTGAACTTCTACCAACTCTATGGTTTTATTCCTACCAAAATAACTAGCTAATCCTCCAGCGTCTAGTTTCCAAACTAGCAAATCTCTTAAAGATGTACGAGGAACACACAGCCTAACTCCTCTAAATAAGTAACCATCCTGAAGGGTATATTCACTGTATTCTTTAGATGGTCCTTTTCATAAAATGATAAGTATGCTGCCAAAATTTGGACACTTCTCATAATCTTCTTTAATCTTATCAAAACTAACAATCTTTATACTAACGGTGAACAACAAAGTATGACGATGACTCAGGACATCAGCAGCGCGATTCTCTACACCCGCATGGTGTTTCAAAATAAAAGTATAGGCTTGCAAAAACTCAACCCACCTACCATGTCTATGATTCAGTTTCTTTTGGAAATTCAAGAATCGGAGGGCTTCATGATCTAAGTATAAAATAAATTTTTGTGGTAGTAAGTAATGTCTCCAGTATCTTAGGGCTTGGACTACTGCATAAAACTTCTTGTCGTAGGTAGAATACTTTAGTTTAGAATTGTTAAGTTTCTTGATAAAATATACTACTGGGTGACCTTCTTGACTAAGGACACCACCAATTCTAACTCCTGATGCATCGCATGCTACTTCATAAACCTTGAAAAAATTAGGTAAACATAGGACTGGGGCGTGGGTCATTTTGTCCTTAATGTTTAGGAAGGCACTACTAGCTGCCTTAGTCCATTCAAAATCCGCCTTTCTAATACAGTCAGTGATGTGAGTGGCTATGGTGCTAAACCCTTTTATGAACCTATGATAAAAGGTTGCTAATCCATAAAAATTTTGCACGTCATGCACACTCTTGGGTACCAGCCATTCAACTATTATTTTAATCTTTTTAGGGTTGGCAAACACACCATCGGGGGTAATAATAAAATCTAAGAAGTTGACATGATTCATCATGAAAGAATATTTCTTAGGATTGGCATACGGACTTTTTATTCTAAGGACTTGGTAGACTTTTCGAAGATGATCTAGATGGTCCTTCCTAGTTTGACTATAGATCAAAATGTCATCAGAGTACATGACTATAAACACTCTTATAAACGATCGTAGTACTTGGGTTATCAATCTCATGAAAGTACTATGGGCATTAGATAACCCAAATGGCATCACCATCCATTCATATAAACCAACTTTCATCTTAAAGCAGCTTTTCACTCATCTCTCGATCTAATCCTTACTTGATGGTAACCACTCTTGAGATCAATTTTAGAAAAAATAGTGGCTTCGGCCATCATATCTAGCATATCATCTAACCTAGGAATGAAAAATGGTACTTAATGGTGATCTTGTTAATGGCATGACTATCTATGCAATCCTCCATGTTCCATCCTTCTTTGGAGTCAATAGTGTAGGAACTGCATAAGGACTTAAACTCTCTCCCACGAATTCTTTTTTCATCAACTCTCTAACTTGCCTTTGTAGCTCAGCATGCTCAGTGGGGTTCAACCTATAATGGGACAAATTGGGTAGGATAGATCCAGGTACCAAATCAATGGCATGCTGAATGTTTCTCATGGATGGTAAGTGATCTAGGAGATCCTTAGAAAAGACATCATGAAATTCACTTAAAATGCTAACTACTTTCTTGGGATGATCTATCTTAGGATCCTCACGAACTTCTCTCGCAGCAATCATCCAAACTGGTGATCCTTTACTCACGGTCATCTCTAATTCCTTAGCACCTATCAAATGGAGGCTTTTTTTTTAATATTTTCTTTTGGTCCATCGCCTATCTTTCTATTGGTAGTCTTAGGTGGGGAAGAATTGATCGTGATCTTCTTACCCTTATGAGTGAAACTACAGGAGTTGGTTCGGCCATAAATCATTACATCATTATCAAACAGCCAAGGCCAACCTAATATGATACTTCTAACTTCCATGGGTAAGACATTGCACCAAACATGATCTTGATAAGAATGGAGCTGGATGGAAACATGGCATCTAAGTTTGATGGAAATAGAGAATCTATCCAAGACACACGATATGGGCTAGGATAATCTATAGGAGCTAATCCTAATCGCTTAACCGTATCGGTGGAGATGGTGTTGATACAGCTACCGCTATCAATGATCATCTTACAAATTTTATCACTAAAATTTATGAAGGTATAGAAAATAGAGGTCCTAGACCAGTCTACACTCTCCTTAGTCTGTGCTAGAACATACCTAACGACTCCAAGCCTAAGGTCTAACTCCGGTGCAACAAAACTTAGGATATCCTCAGTACTCTCAAACTGCTCGACTAAGTCTGGATCAGCTTCACAAACTTTCTTCTCAATATCTTTTAGAGTTTTCTCTTCTAATTCTTTCATAACTAAAGATCGGTTGGGGCATTGTGCATCAAAATGACCATAACCATGGCACTTGAAGTAGTGGGATCGAGAACTACTTTCCTTAGATAACTCTCCTACAACTTTTTTTCTTTATCTTCTTTTCTTATAATAGGATTTATAGGTGGAGGTCCATTACTAGGAGCCTGGGTAGTATTAGGACTCGATCCAGAAGGAGTTACTTGGCAAGGTTCAAGATGACGGATGGTCAAATACCTAAAAAGTCTCTCAAAGTCTAGGGCAAGTTGATAAGCTTGTTCTAACATGGTTACCTCTCGCAAAAAGAGCTCATGCTGAATATCCTCTCATAATCCAGCTCTAAATCTTGATAAGATAACAATCCTATCTTCGGTTACTCCACATCTCATGAGGTACTCATCAAATCTTGTGATATACTCTATGACTAATCTATTCCTTTGAGTAAGTCTCTACCATTGATCTAAAAGTCTTAGTTGGTAGGAGGTTGGGAGGTATTTTTCTTTGAGTTTCTCCTTCATTTCATTCCAGGTTTCTATCGGATCTTGTCTTCTCTAGTTGAGAAGACATTCCACACTTTTTCAATAAAATCGGGCTTATCTAACCAACTTCATCCTAGCAAACCTAACTCTCCTTACTTCAGACATTTTGTACCATCCAAAATAGTGGTCCATGCCCGATTCTCAATCCAGATACTCTCTCAGATCTAGACAACCATCAAAATTTGGGGCTTCGAACTTCACATTTCTAAGAACATGCTCATCCTGGTCGAACTGATTATGGTTGTTAGATATATGTGCCCCAGAAGCCAGAATTGGCTGGCATTTGTAATACACTTCTAGGGGCAAAATTATAATTTTGACTATAATCAATAAAATGGATTATTTTCTATTATATATGTGTATTTAGTGTCTGTGATACATCCTTTGAGTTAATGATAATGATAATTCATATTTTCAAGAGTTGAAAATTTAAGACATGAATAATCATTATTAACTCATAAAATGCTTTCGATCATAGGATCATCACGAGAATGGTGATTGATCTGAAAGGTTGGTGTACAATCGCTTCTCTTTAGTAGATGAGTCTTGAGTCTACGGTGTGGAGACACCGGAGCGAGAGTATAGGTACTCGTTAGAGAACGAGGGCACTGAGCGTGACCACCTCGAGTAGTCATTAGGGAGTCTACCTTCTCGTCAATGACTGACTCGATGCTGCAGTAGTGTGTCTGGTTCTTTGACCTGAGATGCATCGGCAGTTCACCTTGAGGGTGTTATAGTTTGACTACACCATTACTCGATCTCCTAGCCATATGGAACCCTGAGGTGTATGTTGGCTATGACATGTTCATTGTAGGAACTGGATTGCATCAAGATGGAATCTATCTACCTCGGTGGTAGAGGAGCAGCCCTATGATGATCATGAGAATCAAGTCCAGAAGTCCATGGCCATGGTAGAGTGAAATAATAGAAAGAGTTTCTATTTAGATTTTCACATTGGACTCGAATCGAATGATTACATCATATGACAGAGACTAGGGTTTGACGAGTTTACACCTTAACCCTAATCTGATCGGGGCTCAAGATAGAAGAACTTAATCACACAGGTAGCTGCACCAAGAGGTTCGCATTCAGCTCTGATGGGTTGCCACCATATACTGCTAGGTGTCACTGGTGGATTTTGGGAGCAATTAGAATGATTTAGATGATCGATCATTCTAGCTGTTCGAATCAGAAGAGTTCTGATCCATCGAAAGGAGTTTCGATGATGTCGATGATAGAGATCATGACATATCCCATTACCATACAGAACTGAACCTAACTGGGTCACACAAACAAGGGTTTGAATCTGGTGATCATCAATTGAACTGATCTAGTTCAATTGATCTGAATGAGATTCAATTAGGTTCAAGGAAATCGTGCTAGCACTCGATTGAACCTAACGTTCTTCTTTTGCTATCATAAATAAGTTGTCCTGACTGAGCCAAAGGAGTTTGTGCTCAATCAGAGGCCTTCATATGGTCTGACTGGAGGTTGTCCAAGTCAGAAAAGGTTGTCTTATTTTGTAAGACATTACCTGCCATTTTTGGTCACCTGCCATTTCTTGTTCTTTGACTTTGGTCAAAAGTCTACCTTTGACTGGTCAAATGTTGACCATTGACACTTTGACTTTTGACCACATGTCATGCACCTATTGGAGAGCTGGTGGGGGCCTGTCCCCCTGCCAGAACCTGGCAAGGAGAGGGCGCACGCCACCCTTGGCGTGTGCCCAAGTTGGAGGCGCCTAGGAGTCCTTGTTGGACAAGGACTCCATCTCCTTTTTGGATTCCAATTAGAGTTCTTCCTAAGAACCAACTTTGACTGGTCTTAGGCGCCCCTCTAAGGAGGAATCCAGGGGACTCTATTCCCACCAATCAGATTTAGATCTGATTTCACAAAGGGTTGTGATTGGTTGGGAAGAAGAGGAGTTGGATCACAGCTTAGTCTATAAATAAGACCCTGCGCCCAACTCAAAGAAGATCTGAATTGAATTGAGAATTCCCCATGCCCCAAGGCTGCCTCTCCCCTCCTTCCTCCATGCCAAACCTCTTCTCCCTCTCCTCTCCACGTCCAAAAGGAGTTTTGGACTTGGTTGGTGCGATTCCAGATCAAAGAAAGGCGATCAAAAGCAAGAAGGCTGCGCTGCTGCAAAGGACGACTGCTGATCTTCAAAAGGAGTTTTGAAGATCCTCCAGATCAGATCCAGATCTGAATTTTTGGAGACGTGATAGAGAAGAAGAGGATCTCCAGATCCAACCCGAGTGGATACCGGTAGAGGCCAGGCGCTTGCGTGGCTAGATCCAGAACCTTCCGCTGCAAACAGGATCATCAACAGGGTAATAGGATTACCCAATCAGGTAAATTAAATTTGATTTAATTTATCTAATTTTATTTTATTTATTAAAAATAATAAGAATCAGATCTAAAACATCTCAAGATCTGATTGGATCAAAGAGAAAAAATTTTTGAAATATATCTCTTGATCTGATCAGATCTGAACGAACCTGGACCGGGAAAATCAGGATTTCCCTTCAACTGGTATCAGAGCCATGGTTCTAAAATGTTTTAGATCTGATTTTAAATTTATTTTAATTAGAAAATAAGTGATTTTAGATGTCACATGAGATGTGATCAGATCTGAAATCAGAAAAAAAATTAAAATTAAATGATTTGGATCTAAGATTAGAAGATATGCATGACTAGTTCTAGAATAGAATAGTTCTATAGAATAGTCTTTGCATGTTTTTGATTTAATCTGATTAAATCATATTTTAGATCTTCTTATTTACTATTTTTTGATATTATAATGGTTATAATAACATCTGAAAAATAGCAAATAAAAATTATTTAATTTTAAATATCATATGAGATATGATTGATGCATGTCTAGACTAGTTGTAGAATAGTTCTACATAATTGTCTAGATTAGAATTTATTTTGATTAGATCAATTTAAATCTAATTTTTTAGATTATTATGAGATAATTTAGATCTAAAAATATGCATGATTCGAATACATGAGATGTATGCAAAATATGCCATGATTAGATCTAAATTTGTATATGAGATATATGATATAGATCTAAAACTGTTTTGTAGTATTGAATGTTCCTGATTAAGGCGTTCCTCTTGGCCGTCCGGTCATAAGAACGAAGAAGGGTTTAAAGGCCCTCTCTTTCCCATTCGATGGGGTGTTCTTATGATGTGTAGGGGTGCTGCGTGTTCGTCCTTAATCAGAAACCCAAAAACTTACTTTCTGCAAAACCCTAGATCCTGAAACCCTAGGATTTATTGTGCATATTTTGTTTATGAACCCTAACTTAATTAAGAATTAAGTTTATGGAATATTAATTAGGTCTAAAATTGAGAATTTCAGATCTAAGACATATTCATAATACTGGGTTCGGGCTTGGGTAGCTCAATTAGGTCTAAGCGGTTGATCAAACCGAATCAAGAGTTGGTTAGATGGGATCAACAATGCTTAAATTGACCAGCCTAATAGGATTAAGTCTGGGTCAAGATCGAGTCACGATCAAGCAAGACCTAATTAGGCTCAGAGGTTAGAGTCTGGATTGTAGGCTAACCCAATTGGTTCTGACTCAACAAATTTGGTGTCTAAGGTAAGTTTGGCACAGACGACCGACTGGTTTTTAATTGGAAGCTACTCGACCTGAATGCATTCTTGTACGAGTTAATGGCATATTCCTTCCACCGGTCTCACTTACCTGGCCATATCTGTTGACACAGTTCTGATCTGAGGTGGTCAATAATCCGAGCTAACCCATGCCACTAGGTTAGTCATAATTGTTATGACTAAGCCAAGTCTAGTTTAATGAGACCTGAATCAATTCTCCCTAAGAAAAGATTAAGTCTGAGGTCTTCCACCATTGTAGACGTGCGGGCCCTTCCCGGGGTTGATTGTTCTCGGCTGGATACAGTGGCTCAGTTGCACCGGGAAGATGCAACCATGTCTATTAGGCATTGGATGCTATGGGCTGGAGGATGAGTTGGGCTCAATATTCCGGATACGGTGAGAGACTCCAATTAGGAACCCAGTCTATGCAAATGGTGGGTCTGACTTAACTAAGGAGTGGATCAATATTCCGGATACGGTGAGATTCATGAATTAGAGACCAAGTTTGGGTGCACCATGATTAGAGAATCATTGAACAAGAGTTGTTCACTCATTGGCTAACCCATCACCAATAACTGTTAGGTGAGGTGATGAGTCAGTTGGTGAGACCGCACCACCCACTAGAAATCATTAATCGTGGAGAGATTTTCGCATCTCTACAGAGGGAGTGTAGGGATCCGAGAAAAATAGTGGGAGCTAATTTGTTTAAAAATAAAATCCCTAAACAAATTGGTCAAGTCAAAATTACAGTATCTAACTAGAATCTTTGACTCTCTACAGGAAAATGTCTGCGTCCAACCCATTGGCACGTATCCTGGACACACATAGACTGACTGGACCCAATTATAAAGATTGGCTCAGGAACTACAAAATTATTTTGGGTTCAGAGAAGTTAACCCATGTTTTGGACCAGGACCCTCCCACCTTACCAGCTCGTCCATCCATTGAACAGAGAGCGTCTCTGGAAAAAAATGGATTGACGAAGATAATAAGGCCAGATACTTACATGTTGGGCTCGATGTCTGATGAGCTCCAGCGCCAACATGAAGATATCGGGACTGCTCGCCAAATGTTGGCTCACCTGCACAGGAGATGTTTGGTGAACAGAGTCGCGCAGCCAAATATCAAGTCACGAAATGACTTTTTAAGGCTAAGATGCGTGATGGGCAGTCAGTCCAAGATCACTGTCTGACAATGATCAAGGACATGGAAGAGCTTGAGAAGCTCGGTGTGAAGTTGGACTTGGACCTGCAGAACGATATTATTCTGCAATCCTTGACTGATGCATATGGGCAATTCATCATGAATTACCACATGCATAAACTTCAAAATTCCTTGGCCGAGTTAATGAATATGCTGGTTACCGCTGAGCTTTCTATGAAAGGTTCTAAAGGCTCAGTTCTTGCTATGGAACGGACTTCTTCCAAAAGAAAGTCTTATGGAAAGAAAAAGAAGTCTGTGAAAAAGCAAAAGGTGGAAGGATCAAAGAAGAAGAAGGCAGAACCGAAGAAAAAAGGCCGATGTCAAAGGAAAGTGTTTCCATTGCAACAGCGACGGCCATTGGAAGCGGAACTGCCCTACTTACCTGGCCACCCTGAAAGAACAAGAAGGAAGGTCCTTCTGGAGGTATGCTCGTTATTGAGTCTAACCTTACGGTTTCTTCTGCATCCAGTTGGGTGCTTGACTCTGGATCTAGTGCTCACCTATGCACTCTATGCAGGGTCTTGAGGATAGCAGGAGGCTGAGGGATGGAGACATGATCCTACGCGTCGGTAATGGAGCAAGAGTTGCTGCAGTAGCCGTGGGAACATACCCTCTTCGATTACCATCTGGTTTAGACTTAGTTTTGAAAAGACTGTTATTATGTGCCTGCAGCTAGCAGGAATTTGATTTCTGTTTCATGCTTAGCACAAGAAGGTTATGTGATCACCTTCTTTAAGGACCATTGTAACATTCTTTATGAAAGAAATAAAATTGCAAATGGTTTCCTTATTAATGGTCTTTATCAGCTACATATTGATGTACCTGTTCTAACTATCGAGCAAAACGTGAATGCCAAACGACCTAGGGATAGTCCAAACGACAGATATCTATGGCACCTGAGATTAGGTCATATAGCAGAAGATAGGATCAACAAATTGGAGAAAAATGGGCTATTGAGTCCATTGACTTTTGAGTCATATCCAACTTGTGAATCTTGTCTTCAAGGCAAAATGACTAAACTCCCTTTTGTTGGACATGGGGAGAGGGCCACAGATCTCCTTGCCCTAGTACATACTGATGTGTGCGGCCCATTTGATGTGCCGGCTAGAGGCAATTTTGTCTACTTCATTACCTTTACCGATGATCTGTCTAGGTATGGGTATGTGTATCTTATGAGACACAAGTCTGAAGCTTTTGAAAAGTTCAAAGAATTCAGACATGAAGTAGAAAAACAAACTGGAAAAACCCATTAAGGTTCTTCGATCAGATCGAGGAGGTGAATACCTTAGCCGGGAATTCCTAGACTATCTTAAGAAAAAATGGCATAGTCTCTCAATGGACTCCACCAGGAACACCTCAACTCAACGGGGTTTCAGAACGGAGAAATCGGACCTATTGGATATGGTTCGATCCATGATGAGCTTCACAGACCTCCCTGATTTTCTTTGGGGACATTCATTATTAACTTCAATTTATCTACTGAATAGGGTTCCCTCTAAAACCGTTCCTACCACACCGTATGAGATATGGCACGGTAAGAAACCAAGTCTGAGTCATCTCAGAATTTGGGGTTGTCCGGCTCATGTCAAAAGACAACAAGCGGACAAGTTAGAGTTTAGGTCCTTTAGAGCTCGATTCATAGGATATCCTAAAGAGTCATTAGGATACTATTTCTACATTCCAGAAGACCACAATGTGATTGTGAGTCGACATGCCATCTTTCTTGAAAAATAGTTTATTCAAGATAGTGGCATTGGAAAGCAGATTAAGCTTGATGAGAAAGTCTCACAAGTACAGAACGAGCTAAGGACCAATTGGAACCAAATCAGGTTGAGCCAATAAGAACACTACCTCCTCCACCTCGTAGATCGGAAAGAGTTTCCCGTCCCCCTGAAAGATACTTAGGTATTATTTCAGAGGATGTAGAGGAAATGTTCCTCATAGGTAATGGTGCTCATGGTGATGATCCCAAAACCTACAACGAGGCGATATCAGATATCGACTCCGAGAAATGGCTTGAGGCAATGAAGTCAGAAATCGACTCGATGCACTCAAACCAAGTCTGGACCTTGGTAGATCCACCAGAAGGTATAGTACCTATTGGGTGTAAATGGATCTTCAAGAGAAAGATTGGTGCAGATGGGAAATGTGGAGACATTCAAGGCTAGACTAGGTGGCAAAAGGTTATAGTCAACGCGAAGGCATTGACTATCAGGATACCTTTTCCCCAGTAGCTATGCTAAAATCCATCCGCACATTGCTTGCCGTTGCAGCCTATTTCGATTATGAAATATGGCAAATGGACGTGAAAACGGCATTCCTAAATGGATATCTTGAGGAAGATATCTATATGGAACAGCCGCTAGGTTTCACATCCAGTGATACTGATCACAAGGTTTGCAAGCTGCAAAGGTCCATATATGGACTTAAGCAAGCATCTCGGAGCTGGAACACTCGTTTCAATGATGTGATCAAAAAGTTTGGTTTCATCAAAAATGAAGAGGAACCATGTGTTTTCAAAAGGGTCAGTGGGAGCGCTGTTGTCTTCCTCGTATTGTACGTGGATGACATCCTCCTTATTGGGAATGATATTCCCATGTTGACATCACAGTCAAGATGTGGTTGTCCAAGGAATTCTCCATGAAAGACCTAGGTGAAGCATCCTTTATTCTAGGAATTAAGGTCTATAGGGATAGACCGAATAGGATGCTAGGACTTTCACAGAAGATGTACATAGAGAAAGTACTAAAGAGGTTTAGTATGGAAAACTCTAAGAGGGGATTAATACCCTTCAGACATGGTATTCATCTTTCCAAGAAGATGTGCCCCAGCACACCTGAGGAAATAGAACGCATGAGCAAGATCCCTTATGCTTCTGCAATAGGGAGCCTCATGTATGCCATGCTATGTACACGACCTGATATAGCCCATGCTGTGAGTGTCACAAGCAGATATCAGTCAAATCCAGGTGAAGAACACTGGACTTCTGTGAAATGTATCCTTAAGTACTTGAGAAGAACTAAGGATATGATGTTGGTCTTTGGTAACGGAGAACTCCAAGTCCAGGGATACACAGACTCGGATTTCATGTCCGATATAGATGATCGAAAGTCGACATCTGGAAGTCTGTTTGTGTGCAATGGTGGTGCTGTCAGTTGGAAGAGTTCCAAGCAAATAGCGATACCATCCTCATCCGCGATTACCTCGAAAAAGGGTTAATGTCGAGGTCAAGAGAGTCAACTCCACAGATAATGTGGCAGACCCACTTACAAAGCCGTTGGGCCAGCAGAAGATCGAAGCCCACCTTGAGAAGATGGGACTTAGACTTGTAGCCAATTGGCTTTAGGATAAATGGGAGATTGTTAGATATATGTGCCCTAGAAGCCAGAATTGGCTGACACTTGTAATACACTTCTAGGGGCAAAATTATAATTTTGACTATAATCAATAAAATGGATTATTTTCTATCACATATGTGTATTTAGTGTCTGTGATACATCCTTTGAGTTAATGGTAATGATAATTCATATTTTCAAGAGTTGAAAATTTAAGACATGAATAATCATTATTAACTCATAAAATGCTCCCGACCATAGGATCATCACGAGGATGGTGATTGATCCGGAAGGTTGGTGTACAATCGCTTCTCTTTAGTAGATGAGTCTTGAGTCTACGGTGTGGAGACATCCGGAGCGAGAGTACAGGTACTCGTTAGAGAACGAGGGCACTGAGCGTGACCACCTCGAGTAGTCATTAGGAAGTCTACCTTCTCGTCAATGACTGACTCGATGCTGCAGTAGTGTGTCTGGTTCTTTGACCTGAGGTGCATCGGCAGTTCACCTTGAGGGTGTTATAGTTTGACTACACCATTACTCGGTCTCCTAGCCATATGGAATCTTGAGGTGTATGTTGGCTATAGCATGTTCATTGTAGGAACTGGATGGCATCAAGATGGAATCTATCTACCTCGATGGTAGAGGAGCAGCCCTATGATGATCATGAGAATCAAGTCCAAAAGTCCATGGCCATGGCAGAGTGAAATAATAGAAAGAGTTTCTATTTAGGTTTTCACGTTGGACTTGAATCGAATGATTACATCATATGACAGAGACTAGGGTTTGACGAGTTCACCTTAATCCTAATCTGATCAGGGCTCAAGATAGAAGAACTTAATCACACAGGTAGCTACACCAAGAGGTTCACATTCAACCATTAAAGAAAGATTTATGTAGTACTAGCATACTATGTAGATTTTTGATCGCTAAACTTCTGATCATGATCGAAGCTTCATGTGGACTACCCATAGAGGCCAGACACTTGTATGGCTCGAAGCAACAACCTCAGCCTCATATCAGCAAGTGGAGTTCTTGACCCACATAAAGGTATTGAGATACGATCTCGATATGTATTCTAGATCAGATCTAGATTTTATATGGTGTTGATATGATCAATGCTTTTTGTTTTGTTTCATATTTAATTTTTAGATTTAATACTTGCATAAATCATGTCATAAGATCCTAGATCTAAGGGTTAGTTATATATTTTTTAGATTAATTTGATTAATCTGCTACTTCCGCTGTGTTTTATTTTGAAAAGTTTCGAAATAGAAGCATGTAGATCCTAGTTTTTTCTTTATTTTGCTCTTGTGTTGAATCTCCTCAAGTGTGTCGGGCATATCTTGGAGAGATATACACTATGTCCCAAAGGCAAGAAACCTCTCTTGGAGTTTTCCATGCTATCTGCTTCAGCACCTTTTCTATGTACATGCGTTGTGAGAGTCCTATTATTCTCTTGGATCTTTTTCTATAGACCTTCATGCTAAGAATATAGGAAGCTTCTCCTATGTCCTTCATGAAGAATTCCTTCGGCAACCATACCTTGGCCGATGTCAACATGGGAATATCATCATCCATATATAATATGAGGAATGTGATAGTGCTCCTACTGATCCTTTTGTACATATAGGGCTCCTCATTTTTGATGAAATCAAATGATTTGCTCACATCATTAAAGCAAGTGTTCCAGCTCTGAGATGCTTGTTTAAGTCCATAAATAAACCTTTGTAGCTTGCAGACTTTGTGATCACTATCACTATATGTGAAATCCATTGGCTGCTCTATATAGATATCTTCCTCAAGATATCCATTTAGGAAGGTAGTTTTTGCATCTATTTATCAAATTTTATAATCATAATAGGATGCAATCGCAAATAGGGTATGGATGGATTTCAGCATGGCTATAGGTGAAAAATTTTTCTGATAGTCAATGCTTTCACGTTGACTATAACATTTTGCCACTAGCCTTGTCTTATAGGTCTTTACCTTACCATCCAATCCAATCTTTCTTTTGTAGATCCATTTAAACCCAATAGGTACAATACCTTCAGGTGGATCTACTAAGGACCAAACCTGATTGGAATACATGGCTATAGGTGAAAAGTTTTTCTGATAGTCAATGCTTTCACGTTGACTATAACATTTTGCCACCAGCCTTGCCTTATAGGTCTCTACCTTACCATTCGATCCAATCTTTCTTTTGTAGATCCATTTATACCCAAAGGTACAATACCTTCAGGTGGATCTACTAAGGACCAAACCTGATTGGAATGCATGGAGTAAATCTCAGACTTTAACATTTTCATTTATTTCTCGGAGTCTACATCTAACACCGCTTCTTCATAGGTTTTGGGATCATTTCTAATATCTCTATCTTCCACAAGGAACACTAGCTCTAGATCCTCTATAAGAATATCTAAGTATCTTTTAGGAGGATGAAAGACCCTACTTGATCTATGAGGTGGAGGAGGTACTCTATTAACTGGCTCACTACTAGGTTCAATCTCTTGGACTCGATGCTCTTCAAAAACTTTTTTTTCGAGCTCAATCTTCCTCTCACTGCCTCCATCTTGGATGAATTCTTTCTCCAAGAAGATGGCATAATGGTTCACAATCATATTATGATCCTCTAGAAGATAGATATAGTATCCTATAGATTTCTTAGGATATCCTATGAAGTGAGCCCTATGTGACCTAGCCTTTAACTTGTCCACCTGTTGTCACTTGACATGGGCCAGACATTCTCAAATCTTGAGATAACCCAGACTCAATTTTTTACCAAGCCATATTTTATATGGTGTGGTAGGAACAAATTTAGAGAAAACTCAATTTAAAAGGTGAAAAGCAAAAAGTAATGCATGTTCCTAGAGAAAAGTTGGAAGATTTATGAAACTCATCATGGACCAGACCATATCAAATAAAGTCTGATTCCTCCTTTTGAATATCCCATCGAGCTGAGGCATCCCTGAAGGTGTCCACTATGAGGCTATACCATTGTCTTTAAGATGGATCCAAAATTTTTCACTAAGGTATTGACCTCCTCGATTAGATTGAAGAACCTTTATGGGTTTATTGATTTCTTTTTCTACTTTGTGACTAAACTCTTTGAACTTTTCAAAAGCATCTAACTTGTGGTGCATCAAATACATGAACCCATACCATGAATAATCATCTATAAAGGTTATTAAGTAGACATAGCCACCCCTGAATTGTACATCGAATGGACCACACAAGTCAGTGTGCACCAAGGTTAATGTCTCAATGGCCCTTTTCCCTTATTGGTGCAGAAATCTATGAGGATGCTGAAGGTAGCTGGAGTCGAGAAGATAAGGCCGTCAATGGGACCTACAAAATAAAATCCAAACCAGAGAAGGATGGCTCCGATAGGACCCTTCGACGCTCAAGTAGTTCTTTGGTCAACATGATGGAGTGCTTAGAAGAGAAGCAAAGTAATGAAAAAAGAAGAGAGCTTTGAGAAAATGTTCCTAGAGCGTCTCTTTTATAAACAAAGCATGTAACAAACTGATGGTGACAACTATAACCATCTGATAGTGGGCCACTCAGGCCACATGGAGTTTGTTATAGAAGATGAATTATTGTTTGTCATAATTTGCAGGCAGTTCAGATCTGTTTGATGAAGTTTGGATAAAGATTGGGAATCTCTGCACTTACTAATTGATTATAGGTGTTGGCAAGTCGGGTTCGAAATTGACCGGTTGAGCTTGAGAGTTAATCAGCATATAGTGAACCAGCATCTAGTTGAAGTCCATCAAAGTGGTCTCCTATGGCTTTGAGAAGTTTGGCCATATTCTAGGTCATCTATAAGTGGGCCCTTTTCAGTTGAGTCCGATTGGAGGTAGCACGATCGGAGGAGTCCATCCGGAAGGAGTGCTGCTGAAGAAGTTCATCTGAAAGGAGCATGATTGAACGAGTCCATCTAGAAGGAGTACTGTTGAAGGAGTCCATCCGGAAGGAGCGTGGCTGAAGGAGTCCATCCTTTACAATATGGGACGTCATCCATCTTCGGAATTCATCACCGATCAAGGTTGGAGAAATTAGACTTTGGCCCTGTCACTTATTCTGTAGTTGAGAAGATTGGCGAATTCTTATAGAATGGTGGCCAAGGACTTTGTGGGGTTATTTTATCCACACCACTTCTCCTCCTACTCTTGAGTTTGAATTTCGAATGAAGGAAGTATGAAAATTACTGGTGCCGAAGTCCTCCGAAGCTGGTCTTGCTCCCGCTCTCAAAAAATGAATCAATTTGGCCCTTTTTGAATTGGTGTCGATCTTTTTAATGCTAAATGACCTAAAGAGATGAAATCCTTTGAAAACTCACTCGGCACGAAGCTCCATATTACGACATAATTATTGCCCTGACAGGCTTTTAGGGTGAGTAAGGCACCCAAAGACGAAGAAGAATTGATGGAGGAAGAAGGAAGACTCGAATAGAGGTGAAGAGATGGAAAGGAGAAGAAGAACTTAAATAGGCATACGAAATCAAAAAAAGTTATGATTATAGATCATCCTTGGCCAATCCTAGCCTGCAGCATGCCCCACTCACCCTGAATGCATATCAGGGCAATAATTATGCCATAATATGGAGCTTTGTGCTAGATGAGTTTTTAAAAAATTTTATCTCTTCAGGTCAATTAGCATTAAAAACACCAATGCTAATTCAAAGGGCCAAATTGATTCATTTTTTAAGAGCGGGAACAAGACTAGCCTCGGAGGACTTTGGTGCCAGTAATTTTCATACTCCCTTTGTCCAAAATTCAAACTCGAGAGTAGGAAGATAAGTGTTGGGGGTAAAATAACCCCCATCGAAGTTCTTGACTGCCATTCTATGACAATTCGCCTATCTTCTCGACCATAGAATGAGTGATAAGGCCAAAGTCTAATTTCCCCAACATTGATCGATGATGAATTCCAAAGATAGATGACGTCCCATATTGTAAACAAGGGACTCCTTTAGCCGCGCTCCTTCTGGATGGACTCCTTCAACCACGCTTCTTCTAGATGGACTCCTTTAATTGCGCTCCTTTCGGATGGACTCCTTTAGCCACACTTCTTCCAGATGGACTCCTTTAGTAGCTCTTCTTCTAGACAAACTCCTTCAACCGCGCTCCTTTCAGATGGACTCCTCCAGTCATGCTCCTTCCAGACGAACTTCTTCAGTCACACTCCTTCCAGATGGACTCCTTCAGCCACGCTCCTTCTAGATGAACTTCTTCAGTAGTGCTCCTTCTGGATGGACTCCTCTGGTCATGCTACCTCCAATCGGACTCAGTCGGAAAGGGCCCACTTATAGATGATCTAGAATATGGCCAAACTTCTCGAAGCCATAGGAGACCACTTCGATGGACTTCAACCATATGCTGGTTCACTATATGCTGATTGACTCTCAAGCTTGGTCGGCTAATTTCGAACCCAACTCACCAACATCTGTAATCAATCGATAAGCGTAGAGATCCCCAATCTCTTCCCAAACTTCCACAAATAGATTTGAACTATTTGTAAATCATAATAAACAATAACTCATCCTTCATAACAAACTTCACATGGTCTGAGCAGCCTACTACCAGATAGTTACGGTTGTTACCATCAATTTGTTACATGTTTCATCTATAAAAAAGATTCTTCAGATACATTTTTCTCCAAGCTCTCTTCTCTCCCTATTACTTTGCTTCTCTATTTTCCTAAGCACTCCATTCCAGTTGGCCAAAGAACTGACTTGAGTGTCGGAGGATCCTGCTAGAGCCACCCGCCTCTGGTTTGGACTTTTTTTTGGAGGTCCTATCTATGACCTCATCTTTCCAACTCCAGCTACCTTCAGCATCCTCACAGATTTCTGCACTAACATCCCTTATCCTACAAAGGATAGCTTAGCCATCTTTCCTTAAAGATAGAACTCACAAACTAGATAAGACTCAAATGTCAATGGCCCGAGATGACCATCTTTCTTCAATTTGTTAAATATGTCCTCTCCAATATAGCCTAGCCTAAGGTGCCATAGATACTTTTGGCTAATCCAATCTCTAAGTCTTTTAAAACCTACTATATTCATGATTTGCTCATTAATGTTTACACTTACATGCACATACAAATGATAAAGTTCATCAATCAAAAAGGCATGTGCAATGATTTTATTTCCAAAATAAACTGAACACATATCTTAATTAAAATGAAAATTGTAATTATCCTATACCAGCATAGATACGGAAGTCAGATTCCTACTGGCTATAGCTACATAATAACAATCCTTTAAAATTAAACTAATTCCTAACGGTAACTTTAGAGAGTAGGTCCCAACAGTGACAGCAGCAACTCTTACCCCATTGCCCGCTCAAAGAGTGATCTCACCTTCTCTTAGTTCTCTAACCTCCCTAAGACCCTGCATAGAGTGCATAGGTGAGCACTCAAACCAAAATCTAGAACCCAACTAGAAGAAGAGAAAACTATTAGATTAGTTTCAATTATGAGCAAATCAGACATACCTTAAGAAGGCACATCCTTCTTCCTATTCTTCACTATTGCCAGATATGTAGGATAATTTCTTCTCCAATGGCCCTTGACATTATAGTGGAAACATTCTCTTGTTGCTGACCTTCTTCGAAGCTTTCTTTTTCTTCTCGCTCTCGATCTTTTGCTTCTTTATGAACTTTTTGTTCTTCTTCTTCCAAGTAGACTTTCTCTTGGAAGAAGCCTACTCCATAGTAAGAATCGTAACCCTTGAATCTTTCAAGGTGCCCTCTATTATCACCAGCATATTCAACAGCTCAGGCAAGATGCTATCAATCTTATTCATATGGTAGTTCATAATGAACTGCCTATATGAATCAAAAAGAGATTGGAGGATCAAATCCACCTATAGTTTCCTATCCATGTTCACTCTGAGCTATATGAAGCTCCTCTATATCCTTGATCATTGTTAGACAATGATCATGGATGGACTATCCGTCATGCATCTTTGCTCTAAAAAATCTTCGACAGATCTCGAAGTGAGCTGTGTGACTCTATTCACCATGCAACTCTTGTAGGTGAGTAAGAATCTCCCTTGCAGTCCTGATATCTTCATGCTGACACTAAAGATCGTTGGACATGGACACAAGAATGTAGCACCTAACCTTATTATAATCATCCATCCACTTCTCAAGTGCAGCTCATTGATCAGGGGACATACGAGCTGGTAACGCAGGCATTTTTTGGTCTAGGACATTGGTTAATTTCTTAGAACTGAGAAATTTCTCAAGTTTTAGAGCCATTCTTTGTAATTAAGGCCAATTAACCTATTGGTGTCTAGGATTCAGGCTAGAAGGTTTGAACTCGATATGGTTAATTGCAGAGAGAAATAATTTCTAAATAGAAGTTTATACTTAAATTAATGTTAGATATGTGTGCCGTAGAAGTCAGAATTAGCTGACACTTGTAATACACATCAAAGGGCAAAATTATAATTTTGACTATAAATAATAAAATAGATTATTTTCTATCACATATGTGTACTTAGTATCTGTGATACATCCCTTGAGTTAATGGTAATGATAATTCTTATTTTTAAGAGTTGAAAATTTAAGATAAGAATTTTCATTATTAACTCATAAAATGCTCCTAACCGTAGGATCATCATGAGCATGGTGATTGATTCGAAAGGCTAGTATACAATCACTTCTTTATAGTAGATGAGTCTTGAGTCTACAATGTAGAGACACCAGAGTGAGAGTATAGGTACTCATTAGAGAACGAGGGCACCGAGCATGACCATCTCGAGTAGTCATAAGGAAGTCTACCTTCTCATCGATGACTGACTCGAAGCTGCAATGGTGTGTCTAGTTCTTTGACCTGAGGTGCATCGATAGTTCACCTTGAGGGTGTTATAGTTTGACTACACCATGACTTGATCTCCTAGCCATTTGGAATCCTGAGGTGTATGTTGGCTATAGCATGTTCATTGTAGGAATTGGATTGCACCAAGATGGAATCTATCTCGGTGGATGAGGAGCAGTCCTATGATGATCATGAGAATCAAGTCCATAAGCCCATGGCCATGGCAGAGAGTGAAATAATAGAAAGAGTTTCTATTAAGATTTTTACATCGGACTTGAATCAAATGATTAAATCATATGATAGAAATTAGGGTTTGACGAGTTCATCTTAACCCTAATTTGATCGAAGCTCAAGATAGAAGAACTTAATCACATAAGTAGCTGCATCGAGAGGTTCATTTTCAGTTTTGATGGGTTGCCACCACATACTGCTAGATGTCACTAGTAGATTTTGAAAGCAATTAGAATGATTTAGATGATCGATCATTCCAGTTGTCTGAATCAGAAGAGTTCTGATCCATCGAAAGGAGTTTCGATGATGTCGATGATAGAGATCACGACATATCTCATTACCATACAAAACTGAATCTAACTGGATCACACAAACAAGAATTTGGATTTGAATATCATCAATTAGACTAATCCAATTCAATTAATTTGAATTAGATTCAATTAGGTTCAAGGAAATCGTGCTAGCACATAATTGAGCCTAACATTCTCTTTTTTTTCTATCATTAAAAGTTGTCTCGACTGAGCCAAATGTATTTGTGCTCACTCAGGTACCTTTACCTAGTCTAACTGGAGCTTGTCCAGGTCAAAAAAGAATTGTCTTAATTTATGAGATAAGTTTAAAACAACATCTATCATTTTTCGTCACCTGCTAATTCTTGTCCTTTGACTTTGGTCAAACATTGACCTTTGACCCTTGGACATCTGCCCATATGTCATGCACCCATAGGAGAGACTTTTTGACCAAATCCACCTACCATTTAGTAGGCAGATGGAGGGTGCATGCCTACGATGGCATGCACCCCATGTGGATAAACACTGGAGTCCTATATGGATGGGACTCTAGGTTGCTTCTTGGATTCAAACTAGGTGACCCTTACCTATAAACTTTGATCAATCTTAGGCACCATCTAAGGATGAATCTATGAGGCTCTCATCTGATTGAATTAGATGATGTCATCCCATCAATTAGATTTAGATCTAATTGCACGAAGCAACGTGATTGGTTCGGAAGATGCAGCACTGCATGGCGCAGCAAGGTCTATAAATAAACCCTATCTGCGCCCAACATTTTGGGAGTTCCACTTAGCCCATGCCCCAAGGTTGCCTCTCTTTCTCCTCCATGCCATCTTTTGATCATCTCTCTCATCTCCATGCCCAAATAGTTGGGCCTTTAATTTGGTGCGATCCAGGCAAGAAAAGACTGACAAGAAAAGAAGAAGGCAGCACTGCTGTAGAGACAACTGCTGATTTTCAGAAGAAGTTTTGAAGATCCTCCAAATCAGATTCAAACTTAATTTTTGAAGATATGATAAAGAAGGAGAAGATCTTCAGATCTAGCTTGAGTGGATACCGGTAGAGGCCAGGCACTTGCGTGGCTAGATCCAGAACCTCAGGCAATCAGTAGGATCATCAATGGATAATCAGATTATCCATATCAAGGTAAAACTAATTTAGATTTAATTTAATTTAATTTTTTTATTTATTAGATTATAAAATTAGATCTAAAAAATATTAGATCTGATTTAGATCTAAGAGAAAATTTTTAAAATATGCCTCTTGATCCAATCAGATTTGAAGGAACCTGACCTAAAAAATCAGGATTTCTCCTTCAACTAGTATCAGAGCCAGGTTACATTAAAATTTATTTAGATCTAATTTAATCTAATAAATTAGTGATTTTAGATATCACATGAGATATAATTAGATCTAAAATTAAAAAATTAAAAAATTAAAATTAATTAATCTAGGTTTAATATGTATGAGATACATAACTAGACTAGGAATAGAATTATTCTATATGTAGTCAAGTATAATCATAATTTTTATTTGATTAAATATAATTTTGTGATTTATTTATTTAATATTTTTTGAACTTATAAATGTTATAATCAGATCTAAAAATAGAAAATAAATTTAATTTAATTTGTTCATATGAGATATGATAGTTGCATGTTTAGACTAGTTGTAGAATAGTCCTACAAAAGGGTCTAGATTAAATTTTATTTGATGTGATCAAATTTAAATTTAATTTTTTAGATAATTATGAGATAATTTAGATCTAAAAAACATGCATGATATGATATATACAAAATATATTTTAATTAGATCAATTTTCTTATATGAGACATATGCTTAGATCTAATTAGTTTTGTAGATTAGTTGTATTTCTGATTAAGGGATTCCCCTTGCCGTCCGGTCATAAGAACAAAGTAGGATTTAAAGACCCTCTCCTTCCATTCGATGGGGTGTTCTTATGATGTGTAGGGGTGCTGCGCGTTCGTCCTTAATCAAAAATTGAAAACTTACTTTCTGCAAAATCCTAGATCCTAAAATCCTAGGATCTTATTTGCATGTTTTGTTTATGAACCCTAAACTTAATTAAGAATTAAGATTATGAAACATATTAGATCTAAAATTAAGAATTTTTAGATCTAAGATATGTTCATAAAATTGGGTTCGGGCTTGGGTAGCTCAATTAGGTCTAGCGGTTGATCAAACCGAATCAAGAGTTGATTAGATGGGATCAACAATGCTTAAATTGACCAGCCTAATAGGATTAAGTCTGGGTCAAGATCAAGTCACATGAGTGATCGATCAAGCTAAGACCTAATTAGGCTCAGTGGTTAGAGTCTGGATTGTAGGCTAATCCGATTGGTTCTGGCTCAACAATTTGGTGTCTAAGGTAAGTTTGGCAGATACGACTGACTGATTTTTAATTGGGAGCTACTCGACTCGAATGCATTCTTATCAAGTTAATGGCATATCCCTTCCACCGGTCTCACTTACCTAGTCATGTTTGTTGACTCAGTTCTGATATGAGGTAGTCAATAATCCGAGCTAACCCATGCCACTAGGTTAGTCATAATGGTTATGACTATGTCAAGTCTAGTTTAATGAGACCTAAATCAAATCTTCCTAAGAAAAGATTAAGTCTAAGGTCTTCCACCATTGTAGATGTACGGGCCCTTCCCGGGGTTGATTGTTCTCGACTGGTTATAGTGGCTCAGTTGCATCAGGAAGATGCAACCATGTCTATTAGGCATTGGATGCTATGGGCTGGAGGATGAATTGGGCTCAATATTTTGGATATGATGAGAGACTCAATTAGGAATCCAATCTGTGCAAATGGTGGATCTGACTTAACTAAGGAGTGGATCAATATTCCAAACACGGTGAGATTCATGAATTAGAGACCAAGTTTGGGTGCATCATGATTAGAGAATCATTGAACAAGAGTTGTTCACTCATTGGCTAATCCATCACCAATAACTATTAGGTGAGGTGATGAGTCAGTTGGTGGGACCGCACCACCCACTAAAAATCAGTAATCGTGGAGATTTTTGCATCTCTACAAAGGGAGTGTAGGGATTCGAGAAAATAGTGGAAGCTAATTTATTTAAAAATAAAATTTCTAAATAAATTGGTTAAGTCTCAATTACAATATCTAACTAGAAACTTTGACTCTCTACAGAAAAATGTCTGCATCCAATCCACTAGCATGAATCCTGGACACCCATAGACTGATCGGACCAAATTATAAGGATTGGCTCCAAAACTTCAAAATTATTTTGGATTTCAAGAAGTTAACTCATGTACTAAACCAGGACCCTCCCACCTTATCAATTCGTCCATCCGCTGAGTAGAGAGCGTCTCTGGATAAGTGGACAGATGATGATAACAAGGTTAGATACTACATGTTGGGCTCAATGTCTGATGAACTTCAGTGCCAACATAAAGATATCAGGACTACTCACCTACAAGAGATATTTGGAGAACAGAGTCACGCAGCCAAGTATCAAGTCACTAAATGACTGTTTAAGGCTAAGATGCGTGATGGGCAGTCAGTCTAAGATCATTGTTTGATGATGATCAAGGACTTAAAAGAGCTTGAGAAGCTTAGAGTGAGGTTGGACTTGGATCTATAGAATGATATAACTCTATAATCTTTGACTGATGCATATGGGCAGTTTATCATGAACTACCATATGCATAAACTTCAAAATTCCTTGGCTGAATTTATGAACATGCTGGTTACCACTGAGCTTTCCATGAAAGGTTCTAAAGGCTCAGTACTTGCTATGGAACGGACTTCTTCCAAGAAAAAGTCTTTTGGAAAGAAGAAGTCTGTGAAAAAGCAGAAGGTGGAAGGAGGAAAGAAGAAAAAGGCAGAGCTGAAGAAGAAGGCCACTGACAAAGAAAAGTATTTCTATTTCAACAATGATGGCCACTGGAAGCGGAACTGCCCTACTTACCTAGCCATCCTAAAGAAGAAGGAGGCAGGTCCTTCTGGAGGTATGCTCGTTATTGAGTCTAACCTTATGGTTTCTTCTGCATTCAGTTGGGTGCTTGACTCTAGTTCTAGTGCTCACTTGTGCACTTCTATGCAGGATCTTGAGGATAGTAGGAGGCTGAGGGATGGTGAGATGATCCTGCGTGTTAGAAATGGAGCAAGAGTTGCTGCCGTGGCCATGGAAACATACCCTCTTCGACTACCATCTGGTTTAGACTTAGTATTAAAAGACTGTTATTATGTGTCTGCAGCAAGCAGGAATTTGATTTCTATTTCTTGCCTTGCATTTGAAGGCTATGTGAAGGAAAATCCTGATTTTCTGAATCAGGTTCGTTCAGATCTGATCAGATCAAGAGATATATTTCAAAAAAATTTTCTCTTGATCCTAATCAGATCTTGAAGATGTTTTAGATCTGATTCTTATTATTTTAATAAATAAAATAAAATATTAGATAAATTAAATCAAATTTAATTTACCTTGAATATGGGTAATCCTATTATCCCTGTTGATGATCCTGTATTGCAGCGGAAGGTTCTGGATCTAGCCACGCAAGTGCCTGGCCTCTACCGGTATCCACTCAAGGCTGGATCTGGAGATCCTCTTCTTCTCTATCATGTCTCCAAAAATTAGATCTGGATCTGATCTGGAGGATCTTCAAAACTCTTTTGAAGATCAGCAGTCGTCCTTTGCAGCAGCGCAGCCTTCTAGCTTTCAGATCGCCTTTCTTTGATCTTGGAATCGCACCAACCAAGGTCCAAAACTCTTTTGGATGTGGAGAGGAGAGGGAGAAGGTGGGTTTGGCATGGAGGAAGGGGGAGAGGCAGCCTTGGGGCATGGGGTTCTGAATTTCTCAATCATTTCAATCTTAATCTGAGTTGGGCGCAGGGTCTTATTTATAGACTAAGCTGTGATCCAACTCCTCTTCTTCCCAACCAATCACAACCCTTTGTGAAATCAGATCTAAATCTGATTGGTGGGAATAGAGTCCCCTGGATTCCTCCTTAGAGGGCGCCTAAGACCAGTCAAAGTTGGTTCTTAGGAGAACTCTAATTGGAATCCAAAAAGGAGATGGAGTCCCTTGTCCAACAGGGACTCCTAGGCGCCTCCAACTTGGGCATAGGGGCAGGTTCTGGCACCAGCTCTCCAATAGGTGCATGACATGTGGTCAAAAGTCAAAGTGTCAATGGTCAACATTTGACCAGTCAAAGGTAGACTTTTGACCAAAGTCAAAGAACAAGAAATGGCAGGTGACCAAAAATGGCAGGTAATGTCTTACAAAATAAGACAACCTTTTTCTGACTTGGACAACCTCCAGTCAGACCATATGAAGGCCTCTGATTGAGCACAAACTCCTTTGGCTCAGTCAGGACAACTTATTTATGATAGCAAAAGAAGAACGTTAGGTTCAATCGAGTGCTAGCACGATTTCCTTGAACCTAATTGAATCTCATTCAGATCAATTGAACTAGATCAGTTCAATTGATGATCACCAGATTCAAACCCTTGTTTGTGTGACCCAGTTAGGTTCAGTTCTGTATGGTAATGGGATATGTCATGATCTCTATCATCGACATCATCGAAACTCCTTTCGATGGATCAGAACTCTTCTGATTCGAACAGCTAGAATGATCGATCATCTAAATCATTCTAATTGCTCCCAAAATCCACCAGTGACACCTAGCAGTATATGGTGGCAACCCATCAGAGCTGAATGCGAACCTCTTGGTGCAGCTACCTGTGTGATTAAGTTCTTCTATCTTGAGCCCCGATCAGATTAGGGTTAAGGTGAACTCGTCAAACCCTAGTCTCTGTCATATGATGTAATCATTCGATTCGAGTCCAATGTGAAAATCTAAATAGAAACTCTTTCTATTATTTCACTCTACCATGGCCATGGATTTCTGGACTTGATTCTCATGATCATCATAGGGCTACTCCTCTACCACCGAGGTAGATAGATTCCATCTTGATGCAATCCAGTTCCTACAATGAAGATGTCATAGCCAACATACACCTCAGGGTTCCATATGGCTAGGAGACCGAGTAATGGTGTAGTCAAACTATAACACCCTCAAGGTGAACTGCCGATGCATCTCAGGTCAAAGAACCAGACACACTACTGCAGCATCGAGTCAGTCATTGACGAGAAGGTAGACTCCCTAATGACTACTCGAGGTGGTCACGCTCAGTGCCCTCGTTCTCTAACGAGTACCTGTACTCTCGCTCCGGTGTCTCCACACCGTAGACTCAAGACTCATCTACTAAAGAGAAGCGATTGTACACCAACCTTTCGGATCAATCACCATCCTCGTGATGATCCTATGGTCGGGAGCATTTTATGAGTTAATAATGATTATTCATGTCTTAAATTTTCAACTCTTGAAAATATGAATTATCATTACCATTAACTCAAAGGATGTATCACAGACACTAAATACACATATGTGATAGAAAATAACCCATTTTATTGATTATTTAGTCAAAATTATAATTTTGCCCCTAGAAGTGTATTACAAGTGTCAGCCAATTCTGGCTTCTAGGGCACACATATATCTAACAATCTCCCACTTGTCCTAAAGCCAATTGGCTACAAGTCTAAGTCCCATCTTCTCAAGGTGGGCTTCGATCTTCTGCTGGCCCAACGGCTTTGTAAGTGGGTCTGCCACATTATCTGTGGAGTTGACTCTCTTGACCTCGACATAACCCTTCTCGAGGTAATCGCGGATGAGGTGGTATCGCCGCTCAATGTGCTTGGATTTTTGGTGAGACCTCGGCTCCTTAGCAAGGGCTATGGCGCCATTGTTGTCGCAGTATAGAGGAATGGCATCTGATGGCATTACTCCAATTTCTGCAGCAAACTTCTTATACCAGAATGCTTCCTTCGCAGCTTCTGATGCAGCGATATATTCTGCTTCCATGGTGGAATCTGCTATCACAGTTTGCTTGGAACTCTTTCCAGCTGACAGCACCACCATTGCACACAAATAGACTTCCAGATGTCGACTTTCGATCATCTATATCGGACATGAAATCCGAGTCTGTGTATCCCTAGACTTGGAGTTCTCCGTTACCAAAGACCAACATCATATCCTTAGTTCTTCTCAAGTACTTAAGGATACATTTCACAGAAGTCCAGTGTTCTTCACCTGGATTTGACTGATATCTGCTTGTGACACTCACAGCATGGGCTATATCAGGTCGTGTACATAGCATGGCATACATGAGGCTCCCTATTGCAGAAGCATAAGGGATCTTGCTCATGCGTTCTATTTCCTCAGGTGTGCTGGGGCACATCTTCTTGGAAAGATGAATACCATGTCTGAAGGGTATTAATCCCCTCTTAGAGTTTTCCATACTAAACCTCTTTAGTACTTTCTCTATGTACATCTTCTGTGAAAGTCCTAGCATCCTATTCGGTCTATCCCTATAGACCTTAATTCCTAGAATAAAGGATGCTTCACCTAGGTCTTTCATGGAGAATTCCTTGGACAACCATATTTGACTGATGTCAACATGGGAATATCATTCCCAATAAGGAGGATGTCATCCACGTACAATACGAGGAAGACAACAGCGCTCCCACTGACCTTTTTGAAAGACACATGGTTCCTCTTCATTTTTGATGAAACCAAACTTTTTGATCACATCATTGAAACGAGTGTTCCAGCTCCGAGATGCTTGCTTAAGTCCATATATGGACCTTTGCAGCTTGCAAACCTTGTGATCAGTATCACTGGATGTGAAACCTAGCGGCTGTTCCATATAGATATCTTCCTCAAGATATCCATTTAAGAATGCCATTTTCACGTCCATTTGCCATATTTCATAATCGAAATAGGCTGCAACGGCAAGCAATGTGCGGATGGATTTTAGCATAGCCACTGGGGAAAAGGTATCCTGATAGTCAATGCCTTCGCATTGACTATAACCTTTTGCCACTAGTCTAGCCTTGAATGTCTCCACATTTCCATCTGCACCAATCTTTCTCTTGAAGATCCATTTACACCCAATAGGTACTATACCTTCTGGTGGATCTACCAAGGTCCAGACTTGGTTTGAGTGCATCGAGTCAATTTCTGACTGCATTGCCTCTAGCCATTTCTCGGAGTCGATATCTGATATCGCCTCGTTGTAGGTTTTGGGATCATCACCATGAGCACCATTACCTACGAGGAACATTTCCTCTACGTCCTCTGAAATAA
>QRFJ01000762.1:56240-148326 GCA_006176705.1 Cocos nucifera
TAAGAAAAGATTAAGTCTAAGGTCTTCCACCATTGTAGATGTACGGGCCCTTCCCGGGGTTGATTGTTCTCGACTGGTTATAGTGGCTCAGTTGCATCAGGAAGATGCAACCATGTCTATTAGGCATTGGATGCTATGGGCTGGAGGATGAATTGGGCTCAATATTTTGGATATGATGAGAGACTCAATTAGGAATCCAATCTGTGCAAATGGTGGATTTGACTTAACTAAGGAGTGGATCAATATTCCAAACACGGTGAGATTCATGAATTAGAGACCAAGTTTGGGTGCATCATGATTAGAGAATCATTGAACAAGAGTTGTTCACTCATTGGCTAATCCATCACCAATAACTATTAGGTGAGGTGATGAGTCAGTTGGTGGGACCGCACCACCCACTAAAAATCAGTAATCGTGGAGATTTTTGCATCTCTACAAAGGGAGTGTAGGGATTCGAGAAAATAGTGGAAGCTAATTTATTTAAAAATAAAATTTCTAAATAAATTGGTTAAGTCTCAATTACAATATCTAACTAGAAACTTTGACTCTCTACAGAAAAATGTCTGCATCCAATCCACTAGCATGAATCCTGGACACCCATAGACTGATCGGACCAAATTATAAGGATTGGCTCCAAAACTTCAAAATTATTTTGGATTTCAAGAAGTTAACTCATGTACTAAACCAGGACCCTCCCACCTTATCAATTCGTCCATCCGCTGAGTAGAGAGCGTCTCTGGATAAGTGGACAGATGATGATAACAAGGTTAGATACTACATGTTGGGCTCAATGTCTGATGAACTTCAGTGCCAACATAAAGATATCAGGACTACTCACCTACAAGAGATATTTGGAGAACAGAGTCACGCAGCCAAGTATCAAGTCACTAAATGACTGTTTAAGGCTAAGATGCGTGATGGGCAGTCAGTCTAAGATCATTGTTTGATGATGATCAAGGACTTAAAAGAGCTTGAGAAGCTTAGAGTGAGGTTGGACTTGGATCTATAGAATGATATAACTCTATAATCTTTGACTGATGCATATGGGCAGTTTATCATGAACTACCATATGCATAAACTTCAAAATTCCTTGGCTGAACTTTATGAACATGCTGGTTACCGCTGAGCTTTCCATGAAAGGTTCTAAAGGCTCAGTACTTGCTATGGAACGGACTTCTTCCAAGAGAAAGTCTTTTGGAAAGAAGAAGTCTGTGAAAAAGCAGAAGGTGGAAGGAGGAAAGAAGAAAAAGGCAGAGCTGAAGAAGAAGGCCACTGACAAAGAAAAGTATTTCTATTTCAACAATGATGGCCACTGGAAGCGGAACTGCCCTACTTACCTAGCCATCCTAAAGAAGAAGGAGGCAGGTCCTTCTGGAGGTATGCTCGTTATTGAGTCTAACCTTATGGTTTCTTCTGCATTCAGTTGGGTGCTTGACTCTAGTTCTAGTGCTCACTTGTGCACTTCTATGCAGGATCTTGAGGATAGTAGGAGGCTGAGGGATGGAGAGATGATCCTGCGTGTTAGAAATGGAGCAAGAGTTGCTGCCGTGGCCATGGAAACATACCCTCTTCGACTACCATCTGGTTTAGACTTAGTATTAAAAGACTGTTATTATGTGTCTGCAGCAAGCAGGAATTTGATTTCTATTTCTTGCCTTGCATTTGAAGGCTATGTGAAGGAAAATCCTGATTTTCTGAATCAGGTTCGTTCAGATCTGATCAGATCAAGAGATATATTTCAAAAAAAATTTTCTTTGATCCTAATCAGATCTAAGATGTTTTAGATCTGATTATTATTATTCTAAAAATAAAATAAAATATGGATAAATTAAATCAAATTTAATTTACCTTAATATGGATAATCCTATTATCCGTTGATGATCCTGTATGCAGCGGAAGGTTCTGGATCTAGCCACGCAAGTGCCTGGCCTCTACTAGTATCCACTTAAGCTAGATCTGGAGATCCTCTTCTTCTCTATCATGTCTCTAGAAAATAGATCTGGATCTGATCTGGAGGATCTTCAAAACTTCTTTTGAAGATCAGCAGTCGTCCTTTGCAGCAGCGCAGCCTTCTAGCTTTCAGTCGCCTTTCTTTGATTTGGATCGCACCAACCAAGCTCCAAAACTCTTTTGGATGTGGAGAGGAGAGGGAGAAGGTGGGTTTGGCATGGAGGAAGAGGGGAGAGGCAGCCTTGGGGCATGGGGTTTGAATTTTCCAAACTTTCAATCACAATCTGAGTTGGGCGTAGGGTCTTATTTATAGACTGTCTGTGATCCAACTTCTCTTCTTCCCAACCAATCACAACTCTTTATGAAATCAGATCTAAATCTGATTGGTGGAAATAGAGTCCCCTGGATTCCTCCTTAGAGGGTGCCTAAGACCAGTCAAAGTTGGTTCTTAGGAGAACTCTAATTGGAATCCAAAAAGGAGATGGAGTCCCTATCCAACAGGGACTTCCTAGGCGCCTCCAACTTGGGCATAAGCCCCCACCAGCTCTCCAATAGGTGCATGACATGGGTCAAAAGTCAAAGGTCAATGGTCTTTGACCAGTCAAAGGTAGACTTTTGACCAAAGTCAAAGAACAAGAAATGGCAGGTGACCAAAAATGGTAGGTAATGTCTTACAAAATAAGACAACCTTTTGACTTGGACAACCTCCAGTCAGACCATATGAAGGCCTCTGATTGAGCACAAACTCCTTTGGCTCAGACAGGACAACTTATTTATGATAGCAAAAAGAAGAACGTTAGGTTCAATCGAGTGCTAGCACGATTTCCTTGAACCTAATTGAATCTCATTCAGATCAATTGAACTAGATCAGTTCAATTGATGATCACCAGATTCAAACCCTTATTTGTGTGACCCAGTTAGGTTCAGTTCTGTATGGTAATGGGATATGTCATGATCTCTATCATCGACATCATCGAAACTCCTTTCGATGGATCAGAACTCTTCTGATTCGAACAGCTAGAATGATCGATCATCTAAATCATTCTAATTGCTCCCAAAATCCACCAGTGACACCTAGCAGTATATGGTGGCAACCCATCAGAGCTGAATGCGAACCTCTTGGTGCAGCTACTTGTGTGATTAAGTTCTTCTATCTTGAGCCCCGATCAGATTAGGGTTAAGGTGAACTCGTCAAACCCTAGTTTCTGTCATATGATGTAATCATTCGATTCGAGTCCGATGTGAAAATCTAAATAGAAACTCTTTCTATTATTTCACTCTACCATGGCCATGGACTTTCTGGACTTGATTCTCATGATCATCATAGGGCTGCTCCTCTACCACCGAGGTAGATAGATTCCATCTTGATGCAATCCAGTTCCTACAATGAACATGCTATAGCCAACATACACCTCAGGGTTCCATATGGCTAGGAGACCGAGTAATGGTGTAGTCAAACTATAACACCCTCAAGGTGAACTGTCCGATGCACCTCAGGTCAAAGAACCAGACACACTACTGCAGCATCGAGTCAGTCATTGACGAGAAGGTAGACTCCCTAATGACTACTCGAGGTGGTCACGCTCAGTGCCCTCGTTCTCTAACGAGTACCTGTACTCTCGCTCCGGTGTCTCCACACCGTAGACTCAAGACTCATCTACTAAAGAGAAGCGATTGTACACCAACCTTCCGGATCAATCACCATCCTCGTGATGATCCTATGGTCGGGAGCATTTTATGAGTTAATAATGATTATTCATGTCTTAAATTTTCAACTCTTGAAAATATGAATTATCATTACCATTAACTCAAAGGATGTATCACAGACACTAAATACACATATGTGATAGAAAATAATCCATTTTATTGATTATTAGTCAAAATTATAATTTTGCCCCTAGAAGTGTATTACAAGTGTCAGCCAATTCTGGCTTCTAGGGCACATATATCTAACAATCTCCCACTTGTCCTAAAGCCAATTGGCTACAAGTCTAAGTCCCATCTTCTCAAGGTGGGCTTCGATCTTCTGCTGGCCCAACGGCTTTGTAAGTGGGTCTGCCACATTATCTATGGAGTTGACTCTCTTGACCTCAACGTAACCCTTCTCGAGGTAATCGCGGATGAGGTGGTATCGCCGCTCAATGTGCTTGGATTTTTGGTGAGACCTCGGCTCCTTAGCAAGGGCTATGGCGCCATTGTTGTCGCAGTATAGAGGAATGGCATCTGATGGCATTACTCCAATTTCTGCAGCAAACTTCTTGTACCAGAATGCTTCCTTCGCAGCCTCTGATGCAGCGATATATTCTGCTTCCATGGTGGAATCTGCTATCACCATTTGCTTGGAACTCTTTCCAGCTGACAGCACCACCATTGCACACAAACAGACTCCCAGATGTCGACTTTCGATCATCTATATCGGACATGAAATCCGAGTCTGTGTATCCCTGGACTTGGAGTTCTCCGTTACCAAAGACCAACATCATATCCTTAGTTCTTCTTAAGTACTTAAGGATACATTTCACAGAAGTCCAGTGTTCTTCACCTGGATTTGACTGATATCTGCTTGTGACACTCACAGCATGGGCTATATCAGGTCGTGTACATAGCATGGCATACATGAGGCTCCCTATTGCAGAAGCATAAGGGATCTTGCTCATGCGTTCTGTTTCCTCAGGTGTGCTGGGGCACATCTTCTTGGAAAGATGAATACCATGTCTGAAGGGTATTAATCCCCTCTTAGAGTTTTCCATACTAAACCTCTTTAGTACTTTCTCTATGTACATCTTCTGTGAAAGTCCTAGCATCCTATTCGGTCTATCCCTATAGACCTTAATTCCTAGAATAAAGGATGCTTCACCTAGGTCTTTCATGGAGAATTCCTTGGACAACCATAATTTGACTGATTGTCAACATGGGAATATCATTCCCAATAAGGAGGATGTCATCCACGTACAATACGAGGAAGACAACAGCGCTCCCACTGACCTTTTTGAAAACACATGGTTCCTCTTCATTTTTGATGAAACCAAACTTTTTGATCACATCATTGAAACGAGTGTTCCAGCTCCGAGATGCTTGCTTAAGTCCATATATGGACCTTTGCAGCTTGCAAACCTTGTGATCAGTATCACTGGATGTGAAACCTAGCGGCTGTTCCATATAGATATCTTCCTCAAGATATCCATTTAAGAATGCCGTTTTTCACGTCCATTTGCCATATTTCATAATCGAAATAGGCTGCAATGGCAAGCAATGTGCGGATGGATTTTAGCATAGCCACTGGGGAAAAGGTATCCTGATAGTCAATGCCTTCGCATTGACTATAACCTTTTGCCACTAGTCTAGCCTTGAATGTCTCCACATTCCCATCTGCACCAATCTTTCTCTTGAAGATCCATTTACACCCAATAGGTACTATACCTTCTGGTGGATCTACCAAGATCCAGACTTGGTTTGAGTGCATCGAGTCAATTTCTGACTGCATTGCCTCTAGCCATTTCTCGGAGTGCATATCTGATATCGCCTCGTTGTAGGTTTTGGTATCATCACCATGAGCACCATTACCTACGAGAAACATTTCCTCTGCTTTCTCTGAAATAATACCTAAGTATCTCTCAGGGGGATGGAAAACTCTTTCCGATCTATGAGGTGGAGGAGGTAGTGTTCTTATTGGCTCAACCTGATTTAGTTCCAATTGGTCCTTAGCTCGTTGTACTTGTGAGACTTTCTCATCAAGCTTGATCTACTTTCCAATGCAATTTTATTTCTTTCATAAAGAATGTTACAATGGTCCTTAAAGAAGGTAATTACATAGCCTTCTTGTGCTAAGCATGAAACAGAAATCAAATTCCTACTAGCTGTAGGCACATAATAACAGTCTTTCAAAACTAAGTCTAAACCAGATGGTAATCGAAGAGGGTATGTTCCCACGGCTACTGCAGCAACTCTTGCTCCATTACCGACGTGCAGGATCATGTCTCCATCCCTCAACCTCCTGCTATCCTCAAGACCCTGCATGGAAGTGCACAGATGAGCACTAGAACCAGAGTCAAGCACCCAACTGGATGCAGAAGAAATCATAAGGTTAGACTCAATAACGAGCATACCTCCAGAAGGACCTTCCTTCTTGTTCTTCAGGGTGGCCAGGTAAGTAGGGCAGTTCCGCTTCCAATGGCCGTCGCTGTTGCAATGGAAACACTTTCCTTTGACATCGGCCTTTTTCTTCGGCTCTGCCTTCTTCTTCTTTGCTTCCTTCCACCTTCTGCTTTTTCGCAGACTTCTTTTTCTTTCCATAAGACTTTCTTTTGGAAGAAGTCCGTTCCATAGCAAGAACTGAGCCTTTAGAACCTTTCATAGAAAGCTCAGCGGTAACCAGCATATTCATTAATTCGGCCAAGGAATTTTGAAGTTTATGCATGTGGTAATTCATGATGAATTGCCCATATGCATCAGTCAAGGATTGCAGAATAATATCGTTCTGCAGATCCAAGTCTAACTTCACACCGAGCTTCTCAAGCTCTTCCATGTCCTTGATCATTGTCAGACAGTGATCTTGGACTGACTGCCCATCACGCATCTTAGCCTTAAAAAGTCATTTCGTGACTTGATATTTGGCTGCGCGACTCTGTTCACCAAACATCTCCTGCAGGTGAGCCAACATTTGGCGAGCAGTCCCGATATCTTCATGTTGGCGCTGGAGCTCATCAGACATCGAGCCCAACATGTAATATCTGGCCTTATTATCTTCGTCTATCCATTTTTCCAGAGACGCTCTCTGTTCAATAGGATGGACGGGCTGGTAAGGTGGGAGGGTCCTGGTCCAATACATGGGTTAACTTCTCGAACCCAAAACTAATTTTGTAGTTCCTGAGCCAATCTTTATAATTGGGTTCCAGTCAGTCTATGTGTGTCCAGGATACGTGCCAATGGGTTGGACGCAGACATTTTTCCTGTAGAGAGTCAAAGATTCTAGTTAGATACTGTAATTATGACTTGACCAATTTATTTAGAAATTTTATTTTTAAACAAATTAGCTCCCACTATTTTCTCGGATCCCTACACTCCCTCTGTAGAGATGCAAAAATCTCCATGATTAATGATTTCTAGTGGGTGGTGCGGTCTCACCAACTGACTCATCACCTCACCTAACAGTTATTGGTGATGGGTTAGCCAATGAGTGAACAACTCTTGTTCAATGATTCTCTAATCATGGTGCACCCAAACTTGGTCTCTAATTCATGAATCTCACCGTATCCGGAAATATTGATCCACTCCTTAGTTAAGTCAGACCCACCATTTGCATAGACTGGGTTCCTAATTGAGTCTCTCACCGTATCCAAAATATTGAGCCCAACTCATCCTCCAGCCCATAGCATCCAATGCCTAATAGACATGGTTGCATCTTCCGGTGCAACTGAGCCACTGTATCCAGTCCGAGAACAATCAACCCCGGGAAGGGCCCGCACATCTACAATGGTGGAAGACCTCAGACTTAATCTTTTCTTAGGGAGAATTGATTCAGGTCTCATTAAACTAGACTTGTCATAGTCATAACAATTATGACTAACCTAGTGGCATGGGTTAGCTCGGATTATTGACCACCTCAGATCAGAACTGTGTCAACAGATATGGCCAGGTAAGTGAGACCGGTGGAAGGAATATGCCATTAACTCGTACAAGAATGCATTCAGGTCGAGTAGCTTCCAATTAAAAACCAGTCGGTCGTATGTGCCAAACTTACCTTAGACACCAAATTGTTGAGCCAGAACCAATTGGGTTAGCCTACAATCCAGACTCTAACCTCTGAGCCTAATTAGGTCTTGCTTGATCGTGACTCGATCTTGACCCAGACTTAATCCTATTAGGCTGGTCAATTTAAGCATTGTTGATCCCATCTAACCAACTCTTGATTCGGTTTGATCAACCGCTTAGACCTAATTGAGCTACCCAAGCCCGAACCCAGTATTATGAATATGTCTTAGATCTGAAAATTCTCAATTTTAGACCTAATTAATATTCCATAATCTTAATTTTTAATTAAGTAGGGTTCATAAACAAAATATGCACAATAAATCCTAGGGTTTCAGGATCTAGGGTTTTGCAGAAAGTAAGTTTTGGATTTCTGATTAAGGACGAACACGCAGCACCCCTACACATCATAAGAACACCCCATCGAATGGGAAGAGAGGGCCTTTAAACCCTTCTTCATTCTTATGACCGGACGGCCAAGAGGAACGCCTTAATCAGGAACATGCAATACTACAAAATAGTTTTAGATCTATATCATATATCTCATATACAAATTAGATCTAATCATGGCATATTTTGCATACATCTCATGTATCGAATCATGCATATTTTTAGATCTAAATTATCTCATAATAATCTAAAAAATTAGATTTAAATTGATCTAATCAAAATAAATTCTAATCTAGATAATTATGTAGAACTATTCTACAACTAGTCTAGACATGCATCAATCATATCTCATATGATGTTCAAAAATTAAATAATTTTTATTTGCTATTTTTTAGATGTTATTATAACCATTATAATATCAAAAAATAGTAAATAAATAGATCTAAAATATGATTTAATCAAATTAAATTGAAAACATGCAAGACTATTCTATAGAACTATTCTATTTTAGAACTAGTCATGCATATTTTCTAATCTTAGATCCAAATCATTTAATTTTAATTTTTTCTGATTTCAGATCTGATCACATCTCATGTGACATCTAAAATCACTTATTTTTTAATTAAAATAAATTTAAAATTAGATCTAAATACTTTTAGAACCTTGGCTCTGATACCAGTTGAAGGAAAATCCTGATTTTTCGGACCAGGTTCGTTCAGATCTGATCAGATCAAGAGATATATTTCAAAAATTTTTCTCTTTGATCTAATCAGATCTAAGATATTTTAGATCTAATTATTATTATTTTAAAAATAAAATAAAATTAGATAAATTAAATCAAATTTAATTTACCTTGATATGGGTAATCCTATTACCCGTTGATGATCCTGTATGCAGCGGAAGGTTCTGGATCTAGCCACGCAAGTGCCTGGCCTCTACCGATATCCACTCAGGCTGGATCTAGAGATCCTCTTCTTCTCTATCACATCTCCAAAAATTAGATCTGGATCTGATCTGGAGGATCTTCAAAACTCTTTTGAAGATCAGCAGTCGTCCTTTGCAGCAGCGCAGCCTTCTAGCTTTCAGTCGCCTTTCTTTGATCTGGATCGCACCAACCAAGCTCCAAAACTCCTTTTGGACATGGAGAGGAGAGGGAGAAGGTGGGTTTGGCATGGAGGAAGAGGGGAGAGGCAGCCTTGGGGCATGGGGTTTGAATTTCTCAAACTTTCAATCACAATCTGAGTTGGGCGCAGGGTCTTATTTATAGACTATCTGTGATCCAACTTCTCTTCTTCCCAACCAATCACAACTCTTTGTGAAATCAGATCTAAATCTGATTGGTGGGAATAGAGTCCCCTGGATTCCTCCTTAGAGGGTGCCTAAGACCAGTCAAAGTTGGTTCTTAGGAGAACTCTAATTGGAATCCAAAAAGGAGATGGAGTCCCTGTCCAACAGGGACTCCTAGGCGCCTCCAACTTGGGCACACGCCAAGGGTGGCGTGCGCCCTCTTCCTTGCCAGGTTCTGGCAGGGGGACAGGCCCCCACCAGCTCTCCAATAGGTGCATGACATGTGGTCAAAAGTCAAAGTGTCAATGGTCAACATTTGACCAGTCAAAGGTAGACTTTTGACCAAAGTCAAAGAACAAGAAATGGCAGGTGACCAAAAATGGCAGGTAATGTCTTACAAAATAAGACAACCTTTTCTGACTTGGACAACCTCCAGTCAGACCATATGAAGGCCTCTGATTGAGCACAAACTCCTTTGGCTCAGATCAGGACAACTTATTTATGATAGCAAAAGAAGAACGTTAGGTTCAATCGAGTGCTAGCACGATTTTCCTTGAACCTAATTGAATCTCATTCAGATCAATTGAACTAGATCAGTTCAATTGATGATCACCAGATTCAAACCCTTGTTTGTGTGACCCAGTTAGGTTCAGTTCTGTATGGTAATGGGATATGTCATGATCTCTATCATCGACATCATCGAAACTCCTTTCGATGGATCAGAACTCTTCTGATTCGAACAGCTAGAATGATCGATCATCTAAATCATTCTAATTGCTCCCAAAATCCACCAGTGACACCTAGCAGTATATGGTGGCAACCCATCAGAGCTGAATGCGAACCTCTTGGTGCAGCTACTTGTGTGATTAAGTTCTTCTATCTTGAGCCCCGATCAGATTAGGGTTAAGGTGAACTCGTCAAACCCTAGTCTCTGTCATATGATGTAATCATTCGATTCAAGTCCAATGTGAAAATCTAAATAGAAACTCTTTCTATTATTTCACTCTGCCATGGCCATGGACTTCTGGACTTGATTCTCATGATCATCATAGGGCTGCTCCTCTACCACCGAGGTAGATAGATTCCATCTTGATGCAATCCAGTTCCTACAATGAACATGCTATAGCCAACATACACCTCAGGGTTCCATATGGCTAGGAGATCGAGTAATGGTGTAGTCAAACTATAACACCCTCAAGGTGAACTGTCGATGCACCTCAGGTCAAAGAACCAGACACACTACTGCAGCATCGAGTCAGTCATTGACGAGAAGGTAGACTCCCTAATGACTACTCGAGGTGGTCACGCTCAGTGCCCTCATTCTCTAACGAGTACCTATACTCTCACTCCAGGTGTCTCCACACCGTAGACTCAAGACTCATCTACTAAAGAGAAGCGATTGTACACCAACCTTTTGGATCAATCACCATCCTCATGATGATCCTATAGTTGGGAGCATTTTATGAGTTAATAATGATTATTCATGTCTTAAATTTTCAACTCTTGAAAATATGAATTATCATTATCATTAACTTAAAGGATGTATCACAGACACTAAATACATATATGTGATAGAAAATAATCCATTTTATTGATATTAGTCAAAATTATAATTTTTTCCCTAGAAGTGTATTATAAGTGTCAGCCAATTCTAGCTTCTAGGGCACATATATCTAACACTATGTAATTAATTTTCTTAAGGACCATTGTAACATTCTTTATGAAAGAAATAAAATTGCAAGTGGTTTTCTTATTAACGATCTTTATCAGTTACATGTTGATGTATCTATTTTTAATTTTGAGTAAAATGTGAATGCCATAAAATCAAAATGACCTAGGGATAATCTAAATGATAGATATCTATGGCACCTAAGACTAGATTATATGGCAGAAGATAGGATTAACAAATTGGAGAAAATCAGGCTATTAAGTCCGTTGACTTTCGAGTCATATCCAATTTGTGAATCTTATCTTCATGGCAAAATGACTAAACTCCTTTTTATAGGACATGGGAAAAGGGCCATGGATCTTCTTGTCCTAGTACATACTGATGTGTGCGGCCCATTTGATGTGCCAGCTAGAGGCAACTTTATCTACTTCATAATCTTTATCGATGATTTATCTAGGTATGGATATGTGTATCTTATGAGACATAAGTTTGAAGCTTTTGAAAAGTTCAAAGAATTCAAACATAAGTAGAAAAGCAAACTAAAAAATTTATTAAGGTTCTTCGATTAGATCGAGAAGGTGAATATCTTAGTTGGAAATTCCTGGATTATCTCAAGAAAAGTGGCATAGTCTCTCAATGGACTCCACCTAGAACACCTCAACTCAACGGAGTTTTAGAACAGAGGAATCGGACCCTATTAGATATGGTCCAATCTATGATGAGCTTCACAGACCTTTCTGATTTTCTTTAGGGATACTGTTTGTTAACTACAATATACCTACTGAATAGGGTTCTCTCTAAAACCATTTCTACCATACCGTATGAAATATGGCATGGTAAGAAACCAAGTCTGAGTCATCTCAAAATTTAGAGTTGTCCGGCTCATGTCAAAAGACAACAAGTGGACAAGTTAGACTTTAGGTCCTTTAGAGCTCGATTCATAAGATATCCTAAAGAGTCATTAGGATATTATTTCTACATTTCAGAAGATCACAATGTGATTGTGAGTCAACCTACCATTTTTCTTAAAAAATAGTTTATTCAAGATAGTGGCATTGAAAAGCAGATTAAGCTTGAAGAGAAAGTCTCACAAGAGCAACGAGCTAAGGACCAAATGGAACCAAATCAGGTTGAGCCAATCCATACACTACCTCCTCCACCTCGTAGATCAGAAAGAATTTTCCATCCCCCTGAGAGGTACTTAGGTACTATTTCAGAGGATGTAGAGAAAATGTTCCTCGTAGGTAATGGGGTTCATGGTGATGATCCCAAAACCTATAATGAGGCGATATCAGATATCGACTCCAAAAAATGGTTAGAGGCAATGAAGTCAAAAATTGACTCGATGCACTCAAATCATGTCTGGATCTTGATAGATCCATCAGAAGGTATAGTACCTATTGGGTGTAAATGAATCTACAAGAGAAAAATTGGTGTAGATGGGAATGTGGAGACATTCAAGGCTAGATTAGTGGCGAAAGGTTATAGTCAATGCGAGGGCATTGACTATCAAGATATCTTTTCGCCAGTAGCTATGCTAAAATTCATTCGCACATTGCTTGCTATTACAGCCTATTTTGATTATGAAATATGGCAAATGGATGTGAAAATGACATTCTTAAATGGATATCTTGAGGAAGATATCTATATGTGCTATTACAGCCTATTTTGATTATGAAATATGGCAAATGGATGTGAAAATGATATTCCTAAATAGATATCTTGAGGAAGATATCTATATGAAATAGCCGCTAGGTTTCACATCCAATGATGATGATCATAAGGTTTGCAAGCTGCAAAGGTCCATATATGGACTTAAGCAAGCATCTTGGAGCTGGAACACTCATTTTAACAATGTGAAACTATTTGGTTTCATCAAAAATGAGGAGGAGCCATGTGTCTTCAAAAAGATCAGTGGGAGCACTATTATCTTCCTCGTATTATACGTGGATGACATCTTCCTTATTGGGAATGATATTCCCATGTTAACCATAGTTAAAATATGGTTATCTAAAGAATTCTCCATAAAAGATCTAGGAGAAGCATCCTTTATTCTAGGAATTAAGGTCTATAGAGATAGACCGAATATGATGCAAAGACTTTCACAAAAAATGTACATAGAGGAAGTGCTAAAGAGGTTTAGCATGGAAAACTCAAAGAGGGGTTTAGTATCCTTCAGGTATGGCATTCATCTTTCCAAGAAGATGTGCCCTAGCACACCTGAGAAACTAGAACGCATGAGCAAGATCCCTTATGCTTCAACAATAGGAAGCCTAATGTATGCCATGTTATGTACACGACCTAATATAGCCCATGTTGTGAGTGTCACGAGCAGATATCAATCAAATCCAGGTGAAGAACATTGAACTTCTATGAAATGTATCCTTATGTACTTAAGAAGAACTAAGGATATGTTGTTGGTTTTTGGTAATGGAGAACTCCAAGTTCAGGGGTATACAGACTCAAATTTTATGTCCGATGTAGATGATCGAAGGTCGACATCTGGAAGTCTATTTGTATGCAATAGTGGAGCTGTCAGTTAGAAAAATTCCAAGCAGACAGTGATAGTAGATTCCACCATAGAAGCAGATTATATCGCTGCATCAGATGCTGCAAAGGAGGCATTCTGGTACAAAAAGTTTATCATAAAAATTGGAGTGATGCCATTAGATGCCATTCCTCTGTACTGCGACAACAATGGTGCCATAGCTCTTGCTAAGGAGATGAAGTCTCATCAGAAATCTAAGTACATCGAGCAGCGATACCACCTCATCCACGATTACCTCGAGAAGGGTTACGTCGAGGTGAAGAGAGTCGACTCCATAGACAATGTGGCAGACCCGCTTACAAAGCCGTTGGGCTAGCAGAAGATCGAAGCCAACCTTGAGAAAATGGAACTTAGATTTGTAGCTAATTGGCTTTAGGTCAAGTGGGAGTTTGTTAAATATGTGTGCTCAAGAAGCCAGAATTGGCTGACACTTGTAATACACTTCTAAGGGCAAAAATATAATTTTTACTGTAAATAATAAAATGAGTTATTTTATATTATATATGTATATTTAGTGTCTATGATACATCCCTTTAGTTAATGGTAATGATAATTCTTATTTTCAAGAATTAAAAATTTAAGACAAGAATTTTCATTATTAACTCATAAAATGCTCCTGACCATAGGATCATCATAAGGATGGTGATTGATCTGGAAGGCTAGTAAACAATTGCTTCTTTATAGTAGATGAGTCTTGAGTCTATGGTGTAGAGACACCGAAGTTAGAGTATAGGTACTCGTTAGAGAACGAGGGCACTGAGCATGACTACCTCGAGTAGTCATAAGAAAGTCCACCTTCTCATCGATGACTGACTCGAAGCTGCAATGGTGTGTCTGGTTCTTTGATCTAAGGTGCATCGATAGTTCACCTTGAGGGTGTTATAGTTTGACTACACCATGACTCGATCTCCTAGCCATTCGGAATCCTGAGGTGTATGTTGGCTATAGCATGTTCATTGTAGGAATTGGATTGCACCAAGATGGAATCTATCTACCTCGGTGGATGAGGAGCAGCCCTATGATGATCATGAGAATCAAGTCCATAAGCCCATGGCCATGGTAGAGAGTGAAATAATAGAAAGAGTTTCTATTAAGGTTTTCACATCGGACTTGAATCGAATGATTAAATCATATGATAGAAATTAGGGTTTGACGAGTTCACCTTAATCCTAATCTGATCGGGGCTCAAGATAGAAGAACTTAATCACACAAGTAGCTGCACCAAGAGGTTCATTTTCAGTTTTGATGGGTTGCCACCATATACTGCTAGGTGTCACTGGTGGATTTTGGGAAGCAATTAGAATGATTTAGATGATCAATCATTCCAGTTGTCTGAATTAGAAGAGTTCTGATCAATCGAAAAGAGTTTCGATGATATCGATGATAGGGATCACAATATATCCCATTTTTATATAGAATTGAACCTAACTGGATCACATAAATAAGGGTTTGGATCTAGATATCATCAATTGGACTAACCTAGTTCAGTTGATTTGAAATAGATTCAATTAGGTTCAAGAAAATCATGCTAGCACACGATTGAGCCTAACATTCTCTTTTTTTCTATCATTAAAAGTTATCTCGACTGAGCCAAATATATTTATGCTCACTCAGGTATCTTTACTTGGTCTGAATAGAGCTTGTCCAGGTCAGAAAAGGATTGTCTTAATTTATCAGATAAATTTGAGACAACACCTGCCATCCATCACATGCTATTTCTTATCCTTTGACTTTGGTCAAACATTGACCTTTGACCCTTGGACATCTGCCCATATGTCATGCACCTATAGGAGAGACATTTTGACCAAGTCCACCTACTATTTGGTAGGTAGATGGAGGGTGCATGCCCAAAATGGCGTGTGCCCCATGTGGATAAACACTAGAGTCCCATACGGATGGGACTCCAGGTTGCTTGGATTCAAACTAGGTGACCCTTACCTATAGACTTTGACCAGTCTTAGGCACTATCTAATGATGAATCTATGGGGCTCTTATCTGATTGGATCAGGTGATGTCATCCCACCAATCAGATTTAGATTTGATTGCATGAAGCAATGCGATTGGCTGAGATGATGCAGCACTGCATGGCGCAGCAGGGCCTATAAATAAACCCTATCTGCACCCAACTTTTTGGGAGTTCCTCTTAGCCCACGCCCCAAGGTTGCCTCTCTTCCTCCTCCATGCCATCTTTTGATCATCTCTCTCCTCTCCATGCCTAAACAAGTTGGGCCTTTAGTTTGGTGCGATCCAGGCAAGAAAAGGCTGACGAGAAAAGAAGAAGGCAGCACTGCTGCAGAGACGACTGCTGATCTTCAGAAGAAGTTTTGAAGATCCTCCAAATCAGATCTAGGTCTAATTTTTGGAGATGTGATAAATAAGAAGAAGATCTCTAGATTCAGCCTAAGTGGATATAGATAAAGGCTAGGCACTTGCATGGCTAGATCCAGAACCTCAGGCAATCAGCAGGATCATCAATGGATAATCGAATTACACATATCGAGGTAAAACTAATTTAAATTTAATTTAATTTAATTTTTTTATTTATCAGACCATAAAACTAGATTTGAAAAATATCGGATCTAATTTGGATCTAAGAAAAAATTTTTGAAATATGCCTCCTGATCCAATCAGATTTGAACAAATCTGATCCGAGAAATCAGGATTTCTCCTTCAATAAGGACTTTAATAAATAAACAAGACTCCCACTATTTTTATGAATCTCCCACACTTCTTAGGTGGAGAAATAGAAACTTATATGCGATCAGTTTCTAGTGGGTAGTGCATTACCACTTATCCATGCACACCTCACCTAACAGTTATTGGTAAACATAGATCAATGAGTAGACAACACTTTGTCCATTGCTTCACTAAGCAAGATGCAGCGGGTTTGGTCTCTAAGTTTTGTGGCCTCACCTAATAGTTATTAGTATATTTCTTAGTTAAGTCAGACCACCATACACCAGTAGGTGCAAAGCCATCATTGGATCCCTTACCTAACAATTATTGAGCCCAACCCCATCTCTACCCTAAGGCATCTAATGCTATAGAGTAGTTGTACCCACCCAACGCAACTGAACCACTATAATGAATCAAGAATAATCAATGCCATGTGTTGAAAAATATATCTTAAAGCTAATCATCTAGGTTGTAGATGATTGAGTTGATTATAAATGTACTTAAATTATTATAATAAATAAAATTATTATTTTAATATTTTTATCATTTTTGTGCATCTTCCTGTAATGAACTCTTCTATGATGAAGTCCTTAGAACTATTTAGACTCGACAAAGGAGAATTTATCATTTAGTCCTTAAACTTATTCACGACAAAATAATATGTTGTTACCTAGGATGATAATGTATCAAGTGTAGATCATTGTGTGGCATATGCATTAGTTAGCCTCTTAACCAAGGAGTTGTTGTACTGGTATAGCATGCAGGTGAAGTGTAGGGGTACATTCACTGAACGTGATCCAACTGTAGAGCTTTCTATTGTCAAGAGTTGCTTGTGAAGGATATGGGTATAAGTGTTCCTTAGATCTAAGATCACCACGGTGACTTGCAAGCAACTTACTTCACTTAGGTACCGAACTACTTAAATTTTTAATTTAGTGATGGAAGGCTACTAGGTGCAGTCAAGTACTTATTTTATCGATGCATAAGTCAAGATGGGATTGACCCCTCCAATTGTTGGAGTAGATGCATCACTATATTTCAATTTAGCAAAACCTCAACCGGGGTAGTTCATTCAATGAATACTAAATTTTGAAATATACTTTAGATGATTTTTTAGGATTAATAGTTAAACCCTAAATCATCTTTTGAGCATTGAGATCAAGAGGATGAATTATACGATAATGATATGCCATAGATTCATGGATGTTGCATTACGACTATTCGATCTATGCTGACATCGGATACCATTGCTAGATAGTCACATCGATTGGTATAAAAAATTGGTTTCTATGCTACCGACTAAGGATTTGAACCTAAGGGATCACACACAATATAAGTTCCTACTTGATCTGATGGCTGATCATGAGTCCCAATGGTCTAGGACTCCATGATCAAGAGTTCCATTGAATCAAGACTCTATGATCAGGATCCCACTAAATTGGGACTCAGAGTTTTACTTGTCTGAAACTCTATGATTAAGAGTCCCACTAGTCAGAAACTCTATGATCATGAGTTTTATTTGTTTAGAACACTGGGTTCAAGAGTTTCACTGGTTTAGGATTTTTTAAGAGTTTCATATAGATGGAACTCTATTGTCCAGACATCCATTCGATTCGGACTCTGATATTATTGAAGGATTAATTAGCAATTAGATTGCTAATTATCTTAATTTTATTGAGTAATGAGAATTCGATCAAATCTGATTGAATTTGATTCAATTGGGATTGACCCAATCAGGTCATGAGATGACTTAATTGCTATAGTAGATTTGATCCTGATTTGATCAGGACCTGGACCTAGTTAATGTTAGGATTTATGGTGCTCCCAAGTCATGGGAGGCCACAAGAGGAGTTAGGATGTTGGCTCCAGGAGACTACGATGGGTGTGAGTCCTAGGGCTAGGATAGGAGTTATACTAGGGTGAAGGAGGCATGTAGCTCTACACAAGCTTGAGGTGAGCTATGAGGATCTTAAGAGGGGCTCGGTAGATGCTTTAGAGATCTGGAACACAAGATGGAGTAAAGGACCAAAGCCAAGGAGAAGAATCAGTCAAGACAAGGGGATGACACATAGGTGAACTAGCTCAGATATGTAATCGAGCCAGCTTGGGCTAAGATCGAGCTTGCTCGGAGTGCAGTCGAGTCGGCTGTCTCAAGTAGACAGAAGATAGGATTCGAACGAGATGCTACCAAGCTAGCTTGGCTCCTAATAGAGCTAGTTGGATGATGGTGAATAGAACTAGACAAGGTTTTCTATTTGGTCTTGGATTAGGCTTAATCCAAGGGGTCTTAAGGTCTAGTCCAAAAAATTTTAAAAAATTAGGTTTTTCTATAGCATGATGCATCTGATTGGATCAAATTTATAGTGAAATAATTTTAAAAATTTTTAATGATTTGATCAGATTTGAGAGTTTTTAGATTTGATTATATTGATCTAACATTAGAAGTAAAATAAAAGTAAAAATAGTGATAATAATTATCACCTGATCAGATAAACCATTTATCCGTTGTGATGATCTAACGATTGATCCAAGATTCTGATTGAGCCGCATGCATCCGACCTCTACCAGTATCCACTCAAGTTAGATCTAAAAGTCTTCTCCTTCTAGATCTGATCTTCAAAGATCTAATTTGATGTCTTTCTGCAGAGCCTTCAAATCAAACTTTGAGGGCTGTGCATTTATCTCACGAACACCATCGTCTTTCGCTAATATTCATGCCAATGAAACTTGATCTTTGCTCGAAGGTTTTGCCCAACTCTTGGACATGGAGAAGAGGGAGAGGATCAGATGAGGGAGGCATGGAGATGGAGATTTTGGTAGGGCTTTGTCATAGAGAAATTGCGATGCACAATAGCTTGCACAAGGCCCTATTTATAAACCTAGTCAAGAGTCCCTTTGCGTATGACTTTGAACAGGTCAAAGCCAACATACAGAAGGACTTTCCCATGATCTCTACACCCCACACCCCCTGTTTTAGATTTTTGTGACACAAAAAAAAAGGAGAAATGGCATGGAACAATTTGGGATAAGAGGAAGTTGGTGCACAACTCTTATCTCCCAAGAGTTTGAACTATTCAAACTTTTGACCCATTCAAACTTGATTTGAATGGGATGCCTCCATACATATCCATAAGGGTGCACACCATAAAGGATGTGGCCTTCTTTTCCTCATGTAAATCTCATATGGATGTGTGCCCTCAAATAAATTCTAAGGGGCGCATGCCATATCTCTTCTTTCCTGCAAACTGGATCAACATTTAACCCTTGTCCTATTTCCATCTCATGGGATTTAAGACAAGCATTTTTTATGTCCCATCCAATGGATTTATATCAAGTTCTAACCAAGTTAGAACAAACCTTAATCAGGCTAGGACTCAGTCCAATCAAAATCAAGAAAAATTCATCTAGAATTTTCGAGAGAGGCTTGTCCAAATTTCATCTCATGATTTTAGGATAAGTCCTAATCTGACAAAGACAATCCTTATCTTGTTCCCATCTTATGGGATTTAGGATAAGCCTTGATCAGGTCAGGACAAGGTCTAGTCAGATCAAGATAAATTCGCACAGAGTTTCCAAATGAACCTTGCCTAAATAGTTCCAGAAATTAGCACGTCTTATCCTATTTCCATCCGATGGATTAAGACAAGCCTAGATCAGGTTAGGACAAGACTTTTCTGATCTGGACAAGTTCTAGTCATACTAGGATAGAGCCATACAAGGCTCTTAAATGAGCCAAATACAATTTGGCTCAATCGAGACAAACCAAAAAGATGATAGAAGGAGAATATTAGGTTTAATCATGTGCTAGCACAATTTTCTTGAACCTAATTGGATCTAATCCAAATCATTCGACCTGGATTAGCTCAATTGATCACATCAGACCCAAATTCTTATTTGTGTGACCCAATTAGGATCAGTTCTATATGGTAATGGGATATGTCAGGATCTTCATCAATGACCTCATCGAAACATCTTTCGATGGACCAGAACTCTTCCAATTCATCCAATTAGAATCATCGATCATCAAGATAATTCTAATTGATCCCAAAATCTACCAGTGATACCTAGTGGTATATAGTGGCAACCCATCAGAATCAAAAAGTAAACTTCTCAGTGCAACAACCTGTGTGATTGGGTCTTCTATCATGAGTTTCGATGGGATTAGGGTTAAGGTGAACTCGTCAAATCCAACACCCATCATTGAATGAATCATTCAATTCGAGTCCAATGTGAAATACTAATGGAAACTTCTTTCTATTATTTCACACTACCATGGCCATGGATTTTAAGACTCGATCTCATGATCATCATAGGACTACTTCTCCTCTACCGAGGTTGATAGATCCCATCTTGGTGCGATCCAATTTCTATAATGAACATGCTATAGTCAACATACACCTCGGGATTTTGAATGACTAGAAGATCTAGTTATGGTATAGTCAAACTATAACACCCTCAAGGTGAATTGCTAATGCATTTCAGATCAAATAACCAGACACATATTTTAGCATCGAGCTAGTGATCGACGAGAAGGTAGGCTTTCTTATGACTGCTCGAGGTGGTCATGCTCAGTGCCCTTGTTCTCAATAAGTATCTATACTCTTGATCCCGTGTCTCCACACTATAGACTTAAGATTCATCTATTCTAGGAAAGCGATCATACACCAATCTTTTGGATCGATCACTATCCTTGTGATGATCCTACGATCAGGTGCAGTTTATGAGTTAATTATGATAACTCATGTCTTAAATTCTCAACTCTTGAAAATATGTATTATCATGCCTGTTAACTCAATGAATGTATCACAGACACCTTATACACAATGTAATAGAATAAATAATTTTTTAATTAATTTTAAGTCAAAATGATGAAAATATTTCTTGAAAGTATTTAACAAGTATCGACCAATCTGACTTTTAGGATACACATCTAACAAACTCTCACTTGACCTAAAGCCAATTGGCTACAAATCTAAGTTCCTTCTTCTCAAGGTGGGCTTGGACCTTCTGCGAGCCTAAAGGCTTCATTAGTGGGTCAACAACATGGTCTGCGGAGTCGACTCTCTTAACCTCGATGTGTTCCTTCTTGAGATTATCGTGGATGAGGTGGAACCATCTTCTTGGAACTCTTCCAACTTATAGTACCACTATTGCATAGGAACAAACTTCTAGATGTCAACTTTCGATCATCTATCTCAGACATAAAGTTTAAGTCTACATAGCCCTGGATATCGAGTTCACCATGCTGAACCTCTTCAGCACCTCCTCTATGTGAAAGACCCAGCATCCTCTTCAATCTATCTCTATAGATCTAAAATGAAGGATGGCTTACCTAGGTTTTTCAGAGAAAATTCCTTAGATAACCATACTTTGACCTATGTCAACATAAAAATATTATTTTTAATCAGGAGGATGTCATCCACATACAATACGAGGAAGACAACAATGCTCCCACTGACCTTCTTAAACATACTTAATTTCTCCTCGTTCTTGATAAAATCAAACAATTTGATTACATCAAGCATTTCAACTCCAAGATTCTTGCTTAAGTCCATAAATGGATCTTTGCAGCTTGTAGATCTTTGTGATCACCATCACTGGATGTGAAAATAAAATGGCTATTCCATAAATATCTTCCTCAAGATATCCATTTATGAACTCCATTATCACATCTATCTGTCATATTTCATAATTGAAATATGCTGCAATGGCAAGCAATGTGCGGATGGATGGCCACTAAAAGAAGGTATCCTAATACCCTTTCGCCACTAGCCAAACCTTAAATGTCTCTACATTTCCATCTATACCTATTTTTTGCTTGAAGATCCATTTACACCCAATAGGTACTATACCTTCAGATGGATCTACCAAGATCTAGATTTGGTTTGAGCACATCAAGTCAATCTTTGACTTCATTGTCTCTATTCAATTCTTAGAGTCGATATCTAATATCACCTCATCATAAGTTCTAGGATCATCACCATGAATCCCATTTTTCATGAGGAACATTTTCTTTACATCTTCTGAAATAACCTAAGTACATTTAGGAGGATGAAAAATCCTATTTGACCTACAAGGTGGATGAGGTAGTGAATTATGGATTAGCTCAAACTAACTGGATTCCTCAAGTTTCTTGGATCTTTGCTCTTTAGAGACTTTCTCCTCGAGCTTAATCTATCTTTCGATGCCACCATCATAAACAAACTATTTTTCAGGAAATATGGTGTGTTGACTCACTATCACATTGTGGTCTTTGCAAAGATAGAAATAATATCCTACTGACTCTTTAGGATATCTAATAAGCCAAGCTCTAAGGGACCTAGACTCTAACTTGTCCACTGTCGGACAACCCAAATTCTAAGATAACTCAGACTTGGCTTCGTACCATTCCATATTTTATATGCAATGGCAAGAATGATTTTAGATGGAACCCTATTTAGTAATTTGGTAGCTGTCACCCGAAAGAAACTCAGGAAGATCTGTAAAGCTCATCATGGATCGGACCATATCTAATAGTGTCTGATTTCTCCATTCTAAAAATCCATTAAGTTGAGGCATTCCAGGCAGAGTCCATTATGAGACTATGCCATTGTCCTTGAGATAATTCAAAAATTTTCAACTTAGGTATTCACCTCCTCGATCTAATCGAAGAATCTTATTGGACTTTTTGGTTGCTTTTCTACTTCATATCTGAACTCCTCAAACTTTTCAAAGACTTCAGACTTGTATCGCATTAAGTATACATACTCGTATCTAGACAGATTAATCGTAAAGAAAATAAAGTAGTCATAGTTGCCTCTAGCCAGCACATCGAATGGGCTGCACACATCTATATATACCAGGACAAGTAGGTCTGTGGCCCTTTCCCCATGTCCTACAAAAGGGAGCTTGGACATTTTGCCTTGAAGACATGATTCACAAATCGGATATGACTCGAAAGTCAATAGACCCATTAGTCTGGATTTCTCTAATTTGTTAATCCTGTCTTCAGCTATATGACCTAGCCTTAAGGTGCTATAGATACCTTTCATTAATACTATCTCTAGATCATTTTGATCCTATGGCATTCATCTTTTGCTCGATAGACTCAATGACGAGCATTCCTTCAGAAGGTCCTTCCTACTTGTTCTTTAGTCTGGCTAGATACCAAGGATAGTTTCACTTCTAATGACCATCGCAGTTGCAATGGAAATACTTTTCCTTCTCCATGATCCTCTTCTTTGGCTCATCCTTCTTTTTTCTCTATTTTTTACTTCTTTGCAGACTTCTTCTTCTTTCCAAAAGACTTTCTCTTGAAAGAAGTCTGCTCTACAACTAAAATTGAGTCCTTTGAACTCTTCAAAGTTTGCTTAACATTAACTAGCATATTCATTAACTCGACCAAGGTGCACTGGAGCTAATTCATATAGAAGTTTATGATAAACATCCATACGAATCATTCAAGAATTGTAGGATCACATTAATCTGCAGATCCTTATCCATCAAGACTTCGAGCTTCTCAAGCTCTTCTAGATCCTTGATCAGTGCCAGGCAATAATCTTTGATTGACTGTCCATCATGCATCTATACCTTAAATAGTCTTCTAGAGGCTTGATAATGCACTGCGTGACTTTGATCATCAAACAACTATTATAGGTGCGCCAACATTTGGCAAGCAATTCATTCATGTTGGTGCTGCAACTCATCTGATATTGAGCCCAACATGTAGCATCTAGCTTTGTTATTATTGTCCGACCACTTTTCATGAGATGCTTTCTGACCTCTAGTCGGATGTGCTAGTAAAGTGGGGTTGGTCTTGGTCCAATACATAGGTCGGCCATTTCAAATCCAAAATAATTTTAAAGTTCTTTAGTCAATCGTTGTAAATTGGTCTGGTCAACTTGTGGATATCTAGGATTCAGATTAGGGGTTTTGATGTAGATATTTTTCTGTAGAGAGTCAAAGTTTCTAATTAGACTTATAATTCAACTTAACCAATTTGTTTAGAAATTTTATGTTTAAATAAATTAGGCTCCCATTATTTTCTCGTATCCCTATACTACCTTAGTAGAGATGCAAAAATCTTCATGATCATTGATTTTTAATGGGTGGTGCAGTCCCATCGACTGACTTATCATCTCACCTAATAGTTATTGGTGATGGATCAACTAGTGAGTGGACAACTCTTGTCCAATGATTTTCTAATCATGATGCACCTAAACCCGATTTCTAATTCAGAAGCTCACCGTGCCTGGAATATTGCTTCACTTCTTGGTTAAGTCAAACCTACCATTTGCACTAATTGAATTTCTGATTTGATTTCTCACCATATCTGAAATATTGAGCCAACCCATCCTCTAATCCATAGCATCCAATGTCTAATAGATATGGTTGCATCTTCTCAGTGCAACTGAACCATTATATCCAGTCGAGGATAATCAACCCCGAAAAGGGCCAGCACATCTACAATGGTGGAAAACCTAGGACTTAATATTTTCTTAGAAAGATTTGATTTGATCTCTTAGACTCAACTAGTCATAACATTTATGACTAACCTAGTGGCATGGGTTAGCTTGAATCGTTAGCCACCTCAAACTAGAACTAGGTCGACTCAATCGATCAGGTAAGTGAGATGAGTGGAAGGAATATACCATTAATTCACCATGAATGCATTCAAATTGAGTAGCTTTCAATTAAAGACCATTGGTCATATCTGCCATACTTACCTTAGACACCGACTTATCTGATCAGAATTGATCGGGTTAGCCTACAATCTAGGCTTGAATTGCATATCCAAATTAGGTCTTAACTTGATTGACCACATGTAACTGTGAATCGACCTTGATCTAGATTTAATCCTATTAGGCTAGTCAAATCAAGCACTCTTGATCCTAACCAACTCTTGATTCGATTTGATCAATTGCTAGACCTAATTGAGCTACCCACATCCGAACCCATGATTTATGAAGGTATCTTAGATCTAAAAATTTTTAATTTTTAGATCTAATTAATTTTATAAACTTAATTCTTAATTAAGTCCAAGGGTTCAATAACAAAACATGCATAAAAAATTCTAGGGTTTTAGGATCTGAAGTTTTGCAAAAAAATAAGTTTTCGATTTCTGATTAAAGGCAAACGCGCAGTACCCCTACATGCCATAAGAGCATCCCATCGAATGGAAAGAGAGGGTCTTTAAACCTTTCTTACTCTTATGACCAAACAGCCAAGGGGAATGCCTTAATCAAAAATATAAATTATATTACAAAACTATTAGGTCTAAAGCATATAACTATTACATGATTTAAGATCAAATATATATATATTTTGCAGACATCTAATGCATCAAATTTAACATTTAAATTTATGTTTCAGATCTGATTACATCTGATGTAATATCTAAAAAAAATTAAAATAATCTCATCATTAAAATTTTTAACCTAGACTACTCATGCATAGATCTATAGAACTAGTCTATACATGCATTTCATATGTCATACATATAAAATTTTTTAAATGCATCTCATTCTTTCAGATCAAATTATATCATATATAGTATTTAAAATTTTACTAATCTAATTACATAATCTTTAAAAAAATAAATAAATATTTCATAAAATTTTTGATCTAGACTATGAGATTAAACTAGAGATCTAGTCTAGACATATGCTGTCTATATCACATATATCAAAATTTTAAATTAGATCTCATGTTTCAAATTTGATTATATATAATGTAACATCTAAAATTTAAATGATAAAATTATAAAAGATTAAATCAGATCTAATCTAAAATATATTTAAAAACTATCATGATATGGAACAAAGATCTAGACTAGAACATGCATTATTTATATCAAACATATATATTTAAAACATGCAATTTTTGATTTCAGATCTAATTACATCCTATGTAACATCTGAAAATAAAATAATCAGATGATAAGAAATAATTTTAGATCAATCTAAAGATAGATCTAAAAGTAGCAACTTGGCTTTGATACCAATTAAAGGAAAAAGTCAGGTTTTTCTACCACAGGATGCATCTGATGGGATCAGATCTGCAGCGAAATAATTTTAAAAGTTTTCTATTATCTGATCAAATCTGAAAGTTCTTAGATCTAATTATATTGATCTAAAATTAAAAATAAAATAAAAATAAAAATAGTGATAACAATTATCACCTAATCGAGTAAATCGTTTACCTATTGTAAAGATCTGATGATTGATCCAAGATTCTAATTAAGCCACGCACGCGTCCGGCCTCTATCAATATCCACTCGGCTTAGATTTGAAAGTCTCTTTCTTCTAGATCTAATCTCCAAAGATCAGATTTGATGTCTTCCCATAGGGCCTTCAAATCAAACTTTGAGGGCTATGCATTTGTCGCACGAACACCATCGTCCCTCGCTGATCTTCATGCCAATGAAACTTGATCTTTGGTCATAGGTTTTGCCTAACTCTTGAGCATGAAGAAGAGGGAGAAGATCAGATGAGGGAGGTATAGAGATGGAGATTTTGGTAGGACTTTGCCATAGACAAATTATGATGCATAATAGCTTGCGCAGGGCCCTATTTATAAACCTAGTCAAGAGTCCCTTCGCATATGACTTTGAACAGGTCAAAGCCAACATGCAGAAGGACTCTCTCATGATCTCCATGCCCCACACCCCCTTTTTTAGATCTTTTTTGCATAAAAAAAAAAAGAGAAATGGCGTGGAACAATTTGGGATAAAAGGAAGTTGGCACACAACTCTTATCTCCCAAGAGTTTGAACTATTCAAACTTTTGACCCATTCAAACTTGACTTGAATGAGATGCCTCCAAACATATCCATAAGGGTGCACACCATAAGGGGCATGGCCTTCTTTTCCTCATGTAAATCCCATATGGACTTGCGCCCTCAAATAAATTCTAAGGGGCGCACGTCATATCTCTTCTTTCTTGCAAACTGGGTCACCATTTGACCCTTATCTTGTTCCCATCTTATGGAATTTAAGAAAAGCATTTTTCAAGTCCTATCCAATGAATTTATGTCAAGTCCTAATCAAGTTAGAATAAGCCTTGATTAGGCCAGGACAGGGTCCAGTCAGATCAAGAAAAATCCATCTAAAATTTTTGAGAGAGGCTTGTCCAAATTTCATCTCATGATTTTAGGACAAGCCCTAATCTGGCAAAAACAACTCTTATCTTGTTTCCATCTTATGAGATATAGGATAAGCCTTGATCAAGCTAGGATAATCTTCAATCAGATCAAGACAAATTTTCATAGAGTTTTTGTATGAACCATATCCAAATAGTTCCAGAAATTAGCAGGTCTTGTCCTATTTTCATTCGATGGATTAGGACATGCCTAGAACATGTTAGGACATGATTTTTTTATCTAAACAAGTTCTAGTTAGACTAGAAAAGAGCCATACAAGGCTCTCAAATGAGCCAAATCCAATTTGGCTTAGTCGAGATAAATCAGAAAGATGATAGAAGGAGAATATTAGGTTCAATCGTATGCTAACATGATTTCCTTGAACCTAATTATATCTAATCCAAATCAATCAAACTGGATTAGCTCAATTAATGATATCTAGATCCAATCTCTTGTTTGTGTGACTCAGTTAGGTTCAGTTCTATATGGTAATGGGATATGTCATGATCTCCATCAATGACATCATCGAAATACCTTTTGATGGACTAGAACTCTTTTGATTCATCCAATTAGAATCATCTATCATCAAGATAATTCTAATTGATCCCAAAATCCATCAGTGACACCTAGTTGTATATGATGGCAATCCATCAGAACTAAAAAGTGAACCTCTCGGTACAGCTACCTATGTGATTTGGTCTTCTATCATGAGCCTCGATGGGCTTAGGATTAGGGTGAACTCATCAAACTCAATTCCCATCATATGAATGAATCATTTAATTCGAGTCCGATATGAAACACTAATAGAAACTTTTTTTTATTATTTTACACTACCATGACCATGGTTTTTAGAACTCAATCTCATGATCATCATAGGACTACTCCTCTTCTACCTAGGTTGATAGATCCCATCTTGGTGTGATCTAATTTCTACAATGAACATGCTATAGCCAACATACACCTCAAGATTTCGAATGGCTAGAAGATCGAGTTATGGTATAGTCAAACTATAGCACCCTCAAGATGAACTATCGATGCACCTCAAGTCAAAGAACCTGACACATGTTGTAGCATCGAGCTAGTCATCAACGAGAAGGTAGGCTCCCTTATGACTGCTCGAGGTGGTCACGCTCAGTGTCCTTGTTCTCAACAAGTACTTATACTCTCGCTCCGATGTCTCCACACTATAGACTCAAGACTCCTATTCTAAGAAAGCGATTGTACACCAATCTTTTTGATCGATCATTATCCTCATGATGATCCTATGATTGAAAGCAGTGTATGAGTTAATTATGATAACTCATGCCTTAAATTCTCAACACTTGAGAATATATGTTATCATGTCTATTAACTCAATGGATGTATCACAGAGAGCTTATACATAATTTGATAGAATAAATAATTCTTTAATTAATTTTAAGTCAAAATTATGAAAATGCTCCTAGAAAGTATTTAACAAGTATCAGTCAATCTGGCTTCTAGGACACACATCTAACATTAAAAGGGCTAACTCATGTATGGGTCGGGACTACATCTAGGGGATGAGAGCATGTGAGAAATATGTACATGGACTTGATTAGTGCTTTCATGTATTAGGCTAGCCAGGAGAGTTTTTGGTCGGATCTAATAGCTATGTATAAATACATAGGTTGTATTAGGATTTCATTATGTATTAGAATATAGATCTTTTCTCCTCCAATCTCTCTTTTCTCTTCTCTCTAGAGTTGCCGCCCCAAGGAGGCGCCTCTCTCAAGCCCAAGGAGAGAGGCACCCCATCACATATCCAGATTGGTGGATCGATGATCTGCTATCATAGAGAACATCAAAGATCTTCTCAGGTCCATGCTAAAGATTAGGGGTTTTTGTTGTAATTGGTATCAGAGCAGTACCGATTATCCTAATATTTGGCATCAGAGCCTAATAGTGCATGGAAGAGAAGGAGAAGTCATACAAGATGAAATCAAAAATCTACACAAGTATTTTATGATATATCTCGAATCTACCTTTGTTATTGCTGTGGTTTGGCTAACTGAGAGCAATGAATGAAGGTGGAGGCTGAGAGGATTAACGAGAAGCATTTTTTTTCTTCAAGGTGGAAGTTTTGGATGCATGATTTTCTGATCGATCTTAGTTGGAGAGATCAGGGTGTATGATGGGTGACAGAATTTCTTAAGAAGATGGATAGTGTGGGGCTATTTGATGGATGAAGAGAGATTTTTCAAGGGATAATGATCGAAGAAAGGCTGAATAAGCGGCTATATATCCTTCGATTGTAGAAAGGCAGAAAGTAGTCAGGGATGCATTTAGCGATTCGACCAGAGCATGGATTTACGAAGCCTTAGGGATGATGGAGATGGATGATCCATGGAGGTCCAATAGATTAGGACTGGATAGCTGTAAAATGGTGTAGAGATGAGGCAGGGAGCGCTGGAGTGCTGCAATAGTACTTTTTTAAAGGTACAAGGGTTGAGAGAGGCTCGATGGTGTAGCAGTCGAGGGATGTATCTCAGAAAAGAGTGTGTTAGGAGAATCTCAGGAAGATCAAAAATAGGTCTCAGGGAGAACCAAGGGGTCTCAGGGAGTGCTAGGGGCATCTAGCAGCTGGGAGTATCATGGATCAAGTATCTTCTATAGGGGCATGAGGGAGAGTCGCGGTTCTGATGGAGGATATTCCTCCAAGCACAACTAAAGCAATGGTTGGTGCTAGGGCAAAAGAGGAGAAGTGCTAGGGTGAAATTTTCTAGGGTTAAGTCACTGAAAAAGAAGAGTTGGATGAGCTCTTAGATTTTGAAGGTGCCCGTGGGTTATGGAGGTATCCGAGATGACTTTGGAGCGGGTTCGTAGAGTGAGGAGGGTCCGAAGGGCCAGCGACGATGTTCGAGATGCAGGGGTAGGCCTAGCAGTGCAGCATTGGATGGTTGACCTCGAGTGACTCAATTACAGAGTCAGGAGATTCTGTGGCATCAGGTGAACTTTGGTTTCAGGTGGAGCACCGGGCAGAGGTGGCTTCACCGATGGAGATGTGACACAAGTTTAGAGTGGAGGAGTGCAGAAGGATCAATATCTTAGCACCAATGTTGGAGATGCACAATTCTAGTTGGAGCAGTATGTGCGAAAAACACTGGTAAAGTTCTGAGGAAACCATATTAGGATATGCAGCGACTGTCGGTACAGGAACGCTGTAGGATCTCAAGAAAAGTCCAGGATAATTGATGCAGTTGCCAAGCAAAAGGGTTTCTATAATTTTTAGGATGGTGCATAGGTGCAAGCCAAGGTCTTCAGTGATGGAGGCTACAATCCCAAAGGTCTCCAAGGATACACAATAGCTGAAGAGGATTGGCGGAGGCAATGTTTACAAAAGAGGTTGTCAAGGTGTGAGTGATAGCAAGATCGTGCAGGAGGGCATTGCCAAGGGTTTGCCAATGCTTGGGGCACCAAGATGGATATTGTTAGGATTTATGGTGCTCCCAAGCCTTGGGAGGCCACAGGAGGAGTTAGGGTGTTGGCTTCGAGAGACTAGGATGGGTATGAGTCCTAGGGCTAGGATAGGAGTTGTCCTAAGATGAAGGCGGCATATAGCCCTGTATAGGCTTGAGGTTCAAGTATGAGGACCTTGAGGGAGGCTTGGTAGATGCTTTGAAGACCTAGAACACAAGGTGGAGTAAAGGACCAAAGTCAAGGAAAAGAATCAGCCAAGCAAGGAGCTGACACACAGGCAAGCTGGCTCGGATACGCAGTCGAGCTAGCTTGAACTGAGATCCAGCCAGCTCGAAGTGCAGTCAAGCTGGCTATCTCAAGCAAACAGAAGATAGGATTTAGGCGAGATATTGCCAAGCCAGCTTGGCTCCTAATAGAGCTAGCTTGATGGTGGTGAGCAGAACTGGATAGGATTTTTTGTTTGATCTTGGATTAGGCTTAATCCAAGCGGTCTTAAGGCCTGATCCAGTAAGGTCTTAAGGAGACTAACTCATGTATGGGTCAGGACTAGATCTAGGGGATAAGAGCATATGAGACATATGTACACAGGCTCGATGAGCCCTTTCATGTATTGGATTAGCCAGGAGAGTTTTCGGTTAGGCCTAATAGCTATGTATAAATACATAAGTTGTTTTGGATTTCATTATGCATTGGAATATAGATATTTTCTCCCTCAATTTCTCTTCGCTCTTCTCTCTAGAGTCGCTACCCCAAGGAAGCACCTCCCTCAAGCCCAAGGAGGAAGGTGCCCCATCACATATCTAGATTGGTGGATCGGTGATCTGCTGCCATAAAGAACGTCAAAGGCTTGTTAGGTCGATGCTAAAGATCAAAAATTTTTGCTATAATTGGTATCAAAGCGGTACCGATTGTTTCAATAATTAATTTTTAATTTGATTAAAATTTTATTGAGTTGGGTTAAGCCTAATTTGGTTGGATTTAACCTAGTCTAATTGGATCTAAATTAATTGGTTCGGTTGAAATCAATTTGGACCAATTCAAAGCATGTTTGAATTTTAAACTCCCTGCACCACCTTGACTTTGACCCATGAACATTATGAATGTGCATGAGAATTCTAATGCCTAGAAGCAGATATCCGCACCCCCTCTCATCTCCCTTTGACCTGGTCCAAGCGTTGGATCAAATTAAATTAAAGTTGAACTTTGAATTTAGCTTGAATTGGTTGGTTTGGTTGAAACCACCCAACTCCTTCTCATCCTTATCTCCATGCCCCTAGCCCTTTGTTGCACATATTTGTGCATTTCTAAGTGTGGGTACATAGAAGGAGAGTCCTTCTATGCATCAACTACTAGAGGGTGGCATTGGATAAAGATAAGGAAACCACTTGAATTTTGAATTCAAGTGGTTGGTTTAAAACAACCCTAACATCCTCTTATCCTTTACACATGCATTTCCCATTGAAATCATGCCAATAAAAAGAAGGATTTTTTTGGGCAAGTGTGGACAAGTAAGAGGTTGCATAGACGGATTCTTGGAGAGAGAATAGTAGAGAGGGGCATTGGTTTTGTGTGTGGAAAGGTCCAAGGAGTGAGAGGTTTTATTCCTACACCAATTTCTTTCTCTCAAACAATCTTGTTTCCTTTTATTTTAGAAGCCCACTTCAGATTTGATCTAAGTGGAGTTTCTATAGAAAAGAAAGTTCTTTATGCGTGAAAATTTGTTTCTTGGTAAAATTTCAAATAGGAAAGGTGTGAGAGCATTTTTGGGGCATCAGGATTTTTGGGTGTGCAAAATCCTAGAGTTTGAACTCAGGGTTTGAGTGGGGAGATTGATTGCTGTGAGTGTCCGATCACCACCAAATTTGATGCACCATCTCATCATCCTCCAAAGTCTATCTTCGATTTTTCTAGAGCATCTAAGAGATCAAAAAGAAGATGATTGATTGGATCGATTGAGATCAGCTATCGAAAGCCTCAAGGAGGAGCTAGCACTCCGATGGAGCTAGTCGGGAATAGAAGCTCTATGTGGACCATCCATAGAGGTTGGATAAGTGTGCAACTATAGTGCAACATCGTGGACTTTCTTCTATAGATTTGGATTATGGAGATCATCTACCTGTGCAAAGGTATTGTATTATGAACATAAGTCGACCAGCAAATATGATTTGCTGATCGATCATATTTAAATTTTCCATAATATATTAGCATGTCTCAATTCTGAGTAGGATTTAATAATCTGATCATTGCATGTCATATATTAATATTTGATTAATTTTTGCTTTGTTGATATTTAATTCGAAAAAGTTTTGAAAATGCATGCTTTAATCTTGCTCGATTTTCAATAATGATATCAGAGCAAGGATTGCTTGACATGTTTATATGTTAATTAGAAAATTAAATGCTTACATATTTGATATATTTTGATCTAGATAACTTAGTAATCTAGGATGAATGAGCCATCAAGCCATCCAATCATCAGGGATAAGTATGGTTTAAATGCCATCTCCTCCCATTCAGTGGGGTTTCCTTATGGCGATAAGGGAACCACCATGAACTCATTCATTAAGATGAATAGTGAAAAAAGTTTTATTATTGAAATAGTTTCAATCAGATAATTAAACATGAATATGTTAGATTAGATTTAAATGGATTAATGGTTTAATTATGTTTTATTTTCTATTATGAAACAAGCAATAGGTTGCCGTTTATGAAATAAGCTAATCCATTTGTGAAATGAGTTAACCCATTTAGTGAACAGAAAATAAAAATCTTTCAAAATTTAAAATTACTTTCAAAATGTTGAACCCTATCCTATTAGCTGAAAACTTAATTAAAAATTAAGTGTTGTCTATAGGATCCAAAATTGAGAATTAAAGATTCTAAGACATTTGCATAAGCTATGGATTAAAGGATTAGATGAATTAAGTTCATTAATTGGGTTAGATCTAAGGTTAGTTAAAGAATGGACTAAATTAGAGTAATTGATCAAATCTAACTAAATATTGAATTAGATTAGATTAATAGTTATAGTTGGACGAGTCCATGTCTTTAACAAAAACCAAGATGGACTTGATTTATGGCTATGTGGTCGAGCCTGTAATCACTTGGTTGATTTGATTGAATCTAATTAACTGATTGGTGTCCAAAGTAAGCCTGACAGTCAACATCAGTGGTTTTTAATTGGGAGCTACTCACACTGATTTGATCTTTGATGAGTTAATAGCATATCCCTTTGACTGATCTCACTTATCTGACCGACATGGTCAATTAGGATTTGATTAGATCACTTGGTGATTCGAGCTGACCCATGTCACTAGGAATTAGTTTGACTGATTTCAATCAATAAGATTGAATTAGCTGCCCATGGACCTAAATTGATCCTAATCCTAACCTATTGACTTGGTGAAGTTAGTGGAAGGATTTGACTTGGTGAAGTTAGTGGGAGAAAATGGGTCCGTATCCTTTCTATCCCTAAATCACATGTATCCTAAATCCTTTAAATTATTAGATCCTTAAAATGACTAAATTATGGGGATAAGCATATGAGTTTAATTTTCTAGATGGACATTAAAGGTGCCTTACACCTGATGTTTATCTGGATATTAAAAATACTATCCATCATATGATGATTAGGTTGCACTCTCTTAATGGTGTTTAGGTTAGCCAGAGCTTTTCTTAGGTCTAGTTATCATAGATTTGATGCATCGAACTTAATCATGTTAATGGTTGGACCTAACTAGATCTTTTCAGTGGAGGCCATAGCCTAATGAATTGGCTTCTAGGATGAAACCTAATTACTAGAAATTGTTTGAAGAAACAATTGATTTGGAACCTACCTATAGATGCACATGGGTTAGCCAAAGCTTTTCTCAGGCCCGTTTATAGTCTATGTGGATTCTAGTACCCACTAAGGAGATAGTGTAATTTCTCAAATTGGAGGTAGAGTGTATCAACTCATAAAAATAGTGAGAGAATCTTTAGACTAAAGTCTATGTTTTTAGAGTTAATTAATTCAAGTACTAATAAGGTTTCATATTTTTCTTTCAAATAAATAGAATGGCAAGTGTAAGTCCGCTCCATTCATTGTTGGAAAGTGATAAGATTTTAGGACCTAATTACGAGGAGTCTAGTGTTGACCCTAATCAGACAAACCTAAAGAGGAATGGTCCTCTTGACTCGAATAGGCTGAATAGGAAAAACTAGCAAGGAGTTGCTAGGCAAAGGTGTTATATGATAATGCCTTGCAATTTTACTATTTGTGATACATATACCTGCATATTAGATATCGAGAGTCCAGTTCACATATGCAATTCATTGCATGCACTTTAGATTGGTAGAAAGTTTGAGAACGATGATAGATTTCTGAATGTTGGGGATGAAAAGAATGTTCCAATCGTAGCATTGAGAAATCTTGAGCTAATTTTTAAAATAAATAATATCATTTTAAGTGATTGTTGCTATTATCCATCTTTTATGATGAACATAATATCTATTGAGCTTTTGATCCAAGATGGTTATTATTTGTTAATAAAAAAATTATGGTGATATCATGATGAATGATGTTATAGTAATGCGAGGATAATTAAGAAAAGGTATTTATATTTTATCACTGTAATGTACATATCAAATAAATGCCTAAAACTAGATAATATTATCGATGCCTATCTTTAGCACTGTTGTCTCGATCATATAAACAAGAATAGGATAAATAGATTAGTCAAGAAACGTATCCTTGACATCAATGAATGTGAATCATTGACTACCTATGAGTTCTACCTCTTGGTAAAATGACCAAATCACCTTTTACTGGAAAGGGTGAATGGGCCATTGATCTTCTGGATCTAGTACATAGTGATGTATTGGAGCTATGAACACATGCTAGAGGTGGATATTACTACTTCATTATATTTACTAACGACCTATCTAGATATGCGTACATCTATCTTATAAAAAGTAAATTCAATTTATTTGAAATGTTCAAATGATATTGAAATGATATAGAAAATAACTTAAAAAGAGTATTAAAATTCTTCGATCAGACCAAAGAGGTGAATACCTTTCTAATAATTTTTTGACATATCTAGGAGAGAATAGGATTCTCTCACAATAGACCCCTCTTAAAACACCATAGCATAATAGTGTATCTGAAAGGAGGAATCAAATTCAAAGCCCATTGTAGAGTCATCCTTGAGGAGATCTGATAGAGTACCGTATCAATCAGATAAATACTATGATTTCTTGATCTGGGATGGTGATCTTGTTAAACTCGATGAGAATGACAAGGATCCGATCACCTACATGATGCCATGCAGAGGTCCAATTCTGATAAGTGGCTGAAAGCCATGAAGTTCGAAATGGAGTCCATGAAGATCAATAGTGTATGGACACTGGTTGATCTACCTAAAGGGATAAAATTCATTGGGCGTAAGTAGATTTTTAAAAGAAAAAGGAATGTAGATAGGAAGGTGGAGACCTATAAAATCCATCTAATTGTCAAGGGATCTCGTCAGCATTATGATATTGACCATGACTAGATGTTTTTTCGATGATAATGCTCAAGTCCATTCAAATTATGCTTGTGATAATATCACATCTAGGCTATGAGATCTGGCAGATGGATGTGAAAATAGCTTTCCTAAATGGAGAGCTGGATGAAGAGGTGCATATGATACAACCTAAGGATTTCACATCTACAGATGAGTCCAAGGTGTGCAAGCTTTAGAGATCTATTTATGGATTAAAGTAGGCATCGCAGAGTTGGAACATGCATTTTAATAAAGTGATCAGAACATTTCATTAAGAATGGAGATGAACCCTACATCTATAAATGAACTAATGGTTCTATAATAGTATTTCTTGTACAGTATGTGGATGATATTTTCTTAATCGAAAATGACATTCCTTCACTATAGAAAATAAAGGTTTGGCTATCATTGCAATTCTCCATGAAGGACTTGGAAGAAGCTTCCTACATCCTAGGGATGAAGATCTATAGAGATAGACCTAAAAGATTGCTTGGGTTGTTTCAGTCTACATACATCGATACTATGCTGAAGCGGTTCAGCATGGTAAATTTTGAAAAAGGCTATCTTTCGATAGGCCATGAAATTACTCTCTCAAAAAGGAATTGTCCGACAACTCCTCAAAAGAGAGAGTGTATGAGTAGATACCATATACTTCGATAATAGGTTCTATTATGTATGCCATGACATGTACGAGATCGGATGTGGCATACTCACTAGGGGTAGTAAGTAGGTACTAGTCTAATCTAGATGAGAATCACTGGAAGTTTGTAAAGACAATCATGAGGTATTTGAGAAATACTAAGGACCAGTGGCTCATTTATGGAGATGCTGACTTAAAACTTATGGGATATACTAATTTTAATTTTCAATCAGATCACGATGATAGTAAGAGTGTATTAGGTTATGTGTTTATCCTATACGAAGGAGTAGTTTGTTAGAAAAGTTTCAAGCAATATACTGTGGTTGATTCTATGTGCGAGGCAGAGTATGTCACAGCATCCAATGCTACAAAGAAAGCTATGTGACTGTAGAAGTTCATCAATGAACTAGGAGTGGCACCCTCCTTGGATGGTTCGGTTCTGCTTTACCATGATAGCATTAGAGCCATAGCTCAAGCGAAGCAGCTGAAAGCATATCAGCGCACCAAGCACATTCTGCATCGCTACCATCTTGTACGAAAGATCATGGAGCAAGGTGACGTCAATCTTTAGAAGATCGATAGAAAGGAGAACATGGTCAATCTATTTACTAAATCCCTCAGAATCAAAGAGTTCGATAATCACAAATGGAAGATGGGTATACGATACTATTCTGAATGGCTTTATTCTAAATGAGAGTTATTGAAAAATGTATCTTAAAGCCAATAATTTAGATTGTAGATGGTTGAGCTGATTGTAATTATACTTGAATTATTATAATAAATAAAATTATTATTTTGATATTTTCATCACTTTTGTGCATCTTCCTGTAATGAACACTTCTGTGATGAAATTCTTAGGACTATTTAGACTCGATAAAGAAGGATTTGTTATCTAGTTCTTAAACTTATTCGCAACCAAATGATACGTTGTTACCTAGGATGACAACATGTCGAGTGCAGATCAATTATGTGCCATATGCATTGGTTGTCCTCTTAACCAAAGAGTATATTATATTGGTATGGCATGCAGGTGAAGTATAGGGATACATTTCACTGAACGTGATCTAACTATGGAGCTCTCTACTATCAAGAGTTGCTCATGAAGGATATGAGTATAAGTATCCTTTAGACCTGAGATCACCATGATGACTTACAAGCAACTCACTGCACTTAGGTACCAAACTATCTGAATTTCTAATTCAGTGATGAAAGGCCACTGGGTGCAGTCAAGTACTTGTTTAGTGGATGCATGAGTCAAGATGGGATTGACCTCTCTAATTGTTAGAACGGATGCATCACTGTATTTCAATTTAGCAAAACCTCAGCCAAGGTAGTTCATTCAATGAATAGTGAATTTTGAAATATACTATAGATGATTTTTCAGGATTGGTAGTTAAATCCTAGGTCATCTTTTGAGCATTAAGGTCAAGAGAATGAATTATATGGTAACCATATGCCATAGGTTCATGGATATTATGTTACGACTATTCAACCTATCCGAACATCGGGTACCATTGCTAGATGTTTACATCGATTGGTATAGAAAATTGATTCCTATGCTACTGATTTAGGGTTCAAACCTATGGGGTCACACATAATAGGAGTTTCTACCTAATCTGATGGCTGATCATGAGTCCTAATGGTCTTAGACTCTATGGTCAAAAGTCCCACTAGACTAGGCCTCTATGATCAAGAGTCTCACTGAACTGGAACTCTGCCTTTATGGGTCCCACTAGACTGAGACTTAGAGTCCTACTTGTCTGAATCTTTATGATCAAGAGTTTCACTAGTTTGGAACTCTATGATCATGAGTTTCATTCGTTTGGGATATTGGGTTCAAAAGTCCCACTAGTTTTGGACTCTTCAAGAGTTCATATAGATGGGACACTATTGTTCAGACCTCCATCTGATTAAGACTCTGATATTATTATAAGATTAATTAATAATTAGATTAATAATTAGCTTGATTTAATTGAGCAATGAGAATTTGATCAAATTTGATTGAATTTGATTCAGTTGGGTTTGACCTGATCAGGTCATGAGATGACCTAATCATTATGGTAGATTCGATCCTAATTTGATCAGGACCTAGATCTAATTAATTTTTAATTTGATTAAAATTTTATTGGATGGGGTTAAGCCTACTTTGGTTGGGTTTAACTTGGTCTAATTGGGTCTATATTAATTGACTTGGTTGAAACTAATTTGGACCAATTCAAAGCATGTTTGGATCTCCCTACACCACCTTGACTTTGACCCATGCACATTATGAATGTGCATGAGAATTCCTATGCCTAGAAGCAAATATCTACACCCCCTCTCTTCTCCCTTTGACCTGGTCCAAGCATTGGATCAGATTGAATTAAAGTTGAATTTTGAATTCAATTTGAATTGGTTGGTTTGGTTGAAACCTCCCAACTCCTTTTCATCCTTATCTCCATGCCCTCAGCCCTTTGTTGCACATATTTGTGTATTTCTGAGTGTGGGTGCATAGAAGGAGAGTCCTTCTATGCATCAACTACTAGAGGGTGGCATTGGATAAAGATAAGGAGACCACTTGAATTTTGAATTCAAGTGGTTGGTTTAAAACAACCCTAACATCCTCTTATCCTTTACACACGCATTTCCCATTGAAATCATGCCAATAAAAAGGAGGATTCATTTTGGGCATGCATGGACAAGTAAGAGGCTGCATAGAGGTATTCCTAGAGAGAGAATAGCAAAGAGGGGCATTGGTTTTGTGTATGGAAAAGTCCAGGGAGTGAGAGGGTTTATTCCTGCACCAATTTCTTTCTCTCATGCAATCTTATTTCCTTTTATTTTGGATGCCCACTTTAGATATGATCTAAGTAGGATTTCTATAGCAAAAAAAGTCCTCTATCCATGAAAATTTGTTCTATAATAAAATTCCAAACAAGAAAGGCGTGAGAGCATTTTCAGGGTGTTAGGATTTTTGGGTGTGCAAAATCCTAGAGTTGGGACTCAGGGTTCATGTGGAGAGATTGAGCGCTGTAAGCATCCGATCACCATCAAATTTGATACACCACCTCATCGTCCTCCAAAGTTCATCTTCTGATTTCTTAGAGCATCTAGGACATCAAAAAGAAGATGATCAATTGGATCAATCAAGATCAGCTATCAAAGAATCCGGGAAAGAGCTAGCACTCCTATGGAGCTGGTCAAAATCAACAGCTTCATATGGACCATCCATAGAGGTTGGACAAGTGTATGGCTACAATGTGACATCATGGGATTCCTCCTATGGATTTAGATCATGAAGATCATCTACCCGCGTAAAGGTATTATATTCTGAACACAAGTCGACTAGCAAATATGATTTGCTGATCGATTACATTTAAATTTTCTATAATATATTAGCATGTCTAGATCCTGAGTAGGGTTTAATCATCTAATCATTGCATATAGTAGATTAATATCTGACTAATTTTTTCTTTGGTTGATATTTAATTTAAAAAAGTTTTGAAAATACATGCTTTAATCCTGCTCGATTTTCAACACCAGGTAGCACCCACATCTCTATATTGGTGGAAGACTGCTAGACTTAATATTTAATTGAAAAAATTTAAGTTTAAATCTCATCCTTAATTAGTCATAATGGTTATTACTAACCTAGTGGCATGGGCTAGCTTGAATCATTGGCAACTTGACTCAAAACTTAATCAACCAAATTGGCCAGGTAAATGAGATCAATGGAAGGGATATGCCATTAACTCTCTATGGACTCAATCCATGCGAGTAGCACCCAATTAAAGACAACTGATCGACACTGCTAAACCTGCCTTAGACATCAATTGGTCAATAAGAATCGATCAGGTTAACCTACAATCTAGGCTATTGTAGGTCTTTTAGATTTGATCAATAACATGTGGAGCCAAATTAGGTCCTTTAGATTTGATTGATAACATGTGGCTATTAATCGATCTGACCATACTATAATAAATTGAATTGGTCATGAGCATATTTGACCTAATCCTAATCAATATTGGTTTGATCAATTGCTTAAATCTAGACCTAATTGAGCTACCCATGTTTTGTGCATTGAAATTTAGATCTTAAATTCATAGTTTTAGATCTTCTAATTATAAACCTTAATTCTTAATTAAGTACATTATGAACATGGTTTAGCTCAAATGTCAAAATGATATAAACTAATTAAATTATATCACATACAATTTCAATGTCAGCAGACTCGAGTTGACTTGCCCTAGAACTTGGGTCGTCTCGTTTGTGATGATCATAAATTATGGGCTTCGACCGGCTCAGATTGAGTTGAGTCATATGCAAATGATTTAACTCACCAAGGACTTGATTCAACTCCAAAAAGATGAGTCAAATCACTTGGAACTTGAGTAGGCTCGAACTAAACCAAGTCAACTTAGCATCTCACAAGCCATAATCTAGGGTTTCATGCAATAGATCTTAGGATTTTGCAAAAATTAAATTTTAAATCATGTGTGTAAAATCTATACATAAAATATATAACTTTCATGATCTAAAATTAATTAAAAATATATATCAACCATATACATCGAAAACAAAATCTAGATCTAAAACGTGCATCGCATACATTTACCTAGGATCTTCACAACAAAACATGTATTTTGTTTATTTTAAATCTGATTTTCTTTTACATATCATATGTATAAACAATAAATCATATCTTAAACATCATAATTTTAGATCTAAAATTTATTTAAAGCATGTTAGAATGGTGTGGCTCTGACATCACTGTTGGATAACAGGTAGTATGCATGCTAATTTTTATAGTTTACATTAAATACAGCAAAAGGGATTTAAAAATAATTTTTAAATTGATCTAAGTATGCTGATCTAAATCGAGACTATCTAATAATTATCTATCATGCATAAATAAATTTATTTATAGATCTAAAAATAAATATGTGAAAGAAGAAATTAAACTTGTCGCTTTTTCCTCCTCCTTTCTTGAACTGGATCGATCTCATCTTTGGGGCTCCTGTCATAGCCGCACACATGCCTGGCCTCTACTGGTATCTATACAGAGCTCATTCTAATTAGAACTCTGAAACCTTTAGGGTGCTAGCTCTCTTATAGGCTTCGTTCTTTGGCTTAGATCTAGATTTGTTTTTCAAAATAGATCGTAGGCAGCTTTCAGGGGATTGAACCAAAACCAAAAGAAATCAAGAACCTTTCTTGATTTTCCTTTTCCTCTCTCTCAAAAATCTCTCTCTCTCAAATCTGATCTAGAAGAGGAGATATGGGGCATGGAAGGGAGGATGGGTTGCGGTATGCAGGAAGAAAGATGGATGGTGCGGCATCTAGGAATGAGAAAAACTTAGAACTAATATGCTGCATGCCCTAAACCCCTTTTATATTTAATTTTTTGCCCATAAATGTCGTTTGATGGCCAAAACCAACTCCTAATAGATTAGGATTGGTTTAAATCAGTTAGGCCTTATTCCTATCAAAATAGGAGTCCTAACTAATCAAGAAAGTGGGCGGCAACATCCAAAATACCTCATGCATGCAACCAAAAAATTACCATGAGTTCTTAATATCCCATCTCTCTATTAGGTTGGCTAATAGAAGAGAGAAGCCTAGGGAACCTTAGCATAATATGTTATATTTAATTAGGTTCAAATTGAATCCAACTTGGGCCCAAATCGAATCAAATTTGAAAGGTTGTCAAACCTAAATTTTTTAGGATTGAAATCCAAATCTGATCTAGATAATTGAACATAATTAATCATTAAATTAAATTAAATCAAAATAATTTTAATTTAAATAAAATTAACTAAAATTTAATTAATAATTTAATTAGTCCCTAATTAAATTATAATGCTTATAATAAAATCAACATGCCAATAATTAGCAGTTGCCAAATCTGTAATATTTACAATTAGTAGTTTTCAAATTCAAACCATTAATCCGATTGATAATTTGAATATAATCCAAATTGTTGATTGAGTCAAACTTCTTTTATGTGTAACCCTTCAGATTCTATTCTATCTAGTAGTGAGACATACCATGATCTTTATCGCGGTATCATCAAAACTCATTGCGATAGATTAGAATAATTCCAGCTCGACCCAATAAAGATCATTGATATGAAAACAATCCTAGTGAGTTCTCACAATCCGCTAGTGACACCTAGTAGCATGTAGTGGTAATCCAATAGACTAGAAAAATATGAACCCCTAGGTGCAGTTAATATGTGATTCAGTTCTTCTATCATGAGTCCTAACTTGACGGAGGTCATGGAGAACTCATCAAACCCTATCGTCAATTATATGCCAAATTGGCTCAACTTGAGTTCATTCATGAATCCTGTGGAAACTCTTTTCTAGTATTTACACTTGCTCTGATCGAAGATCTCCTAAACTTAGTCTTGCTAATCACATAAGACTTCTCCTTTTCTACTAAATTTGATAGATTCCATCTAAATGCATCCTACTCTAAACAGTGAACCTGAACCCATTAAAGCCAACATATATAGTAAGGACCCAAATGGCTAAGGACTAAGAAAATGTGTAGTCAAATCCAATAGCCTCGCTGCAAATAGCCATTGCATCACAAGGCAAAGGATCAGTCACACTACTACGGTATCGAGAAGACTCACTGATGAGCAAGTAGACATCCAAGTGGTTTCTCATAATGGTCACGCCCAGTGCAAGTTGTTCTTTAATAACCACATGCACTCTCACTCCAGTGGTCCCACACTGCAAACTCAAGATCCATCTGCCTGGAAGGAAGGTGATCCATATACTAATCTTGATAAGATCAATTACTTTTCTTCATGATGATCCTATGATCAGGAGCATTTAGAAACTAACCACTAATAATGTATGTCTTAAATTCTCAACATCTTGAGAATATATAAAATCATCTTTATTAATTTTTAGGATAAATCATAAACACATAAACATGATTAAAAAAGAGAATGTGTTTATTGATAATAAAAGAATTACAAGTACAAAGATAAGCCTTGGAATTACATATTTGTCAGCCAATAATTGGCTTCTAGGGCATACTTCTAACACTTCCAAGCTTCCTTCCTGTCCATAGGAAAAATTCCATCTCAAAACCAGCTGACTAGTGGGTCCATCCAATAGTGCTCTTCATCAACTTGCATCATTGCCATCGATTTTTCAATGCTCAACTTGTTTAGTACTTTGAAGAAGGCATTCCTTGGTAATTTAGATGATGCCAACATCACCAACATAGACAATAGGTCGGCCCAGGTACTCTTCGACCTAGGGATCTATTGTATTTTGAAGCTGCTAAATGTGGATGCTAGGTTTTTTTATCTTATAGAGGTACTTCTACATGCTCTCCCCGTGGGCCTCTTAGTTGCCTCAAATGTGCCCGATGACTAATTAGAAATCAATATAACCTTTCAGATCTTGGATCCCCAATTCCTTGGTGATCCTAAAATCTGCAGGCAAGGCTTCATGTTCGACTTCATTATTAATTATAGAAAACTCGAAGCACAAAGCATACTCGATGACTGTGCCATCTAGAACTGAGAAAATCAATTGTACTCCCGATCCTACAAGTTTGATGACCCATCCACGTGCAACACCCAGATGTCGAGGTCGAACTCAGGAGGGCTTTTATGGGTTCAACCTTGGGGTTTAGCTTCTTGTTCATTTGGCTCATCCAATATTATGCATTCTACCATAAAATTGGCTAGAATTTAAGCCTCGATCGATGCCCGCAGATGGTACTAGATATCAAACTCAGATAGCTCTATTATCCATTTTGCAATTTGCCCCGACATATCTAGCCAATGAAGAATGATCTTTATGGGTTGATCTACAAGAGGATTGTAGGATGAGCTTGAAAGTAGGGGTGGATTTTTTGAGCAGCAATAAGGAGGGCATAGATTAGCTTCTCCAACTTTGAATATCAAGTCTCAACATCCTATAGGGTCTGGCTGACATAGAAAATTGGCTTATGGACCCTATTTTTCACTTGGACCAGTACTACACTCATCACTGGGCGAGAAATAGCTAAGTATAGAAATAGTTCTTCATTGGGGTTTGGCTTGCCAAGCAATGAGGTAGAGCTAAGATAGCTCTTCAGATTGTTGAAGGCTCTCTAGCATTCCTCTGTCCATTAAAAATTCTTTGATTGTTTTAAGGTCCAGAAGAATGGTAGGCATCGCACAGCTGACCTCGAAACAAACCAATTTAGGGCAGCAATCCCTCCTAAGAGGCGCTACACTTCTTTGATCATCATAGGAGAGGCCATCTCTTGCATAGCTCTAATCTTCTTTAGATTAGCTTCAATTCCCTAGCAAGAGACCATAAAACCAAGAAATTTTTTAGAAGTTATCCCGAAGGCACATTTCTCCATATTCAGCTTCATCCTATATCTCCATAAAGTGGCGAATTCCTCCTTAAGGTCATCGACATAGGTGCTTGCGATTTTGCTCTTGACAAGCATATCATCCATGTATACTTTTATGTTTCGTCCAATTTGATCTTTGAAAAATTTGTTCATGAGATGCTGGTAGGATGCACCGCATTCTTTAGACCAAAGGGCATGACCTTGTAACAAAAGAAGTCTTTATTAGTAATAAAATTTGTTTTGTCCTCATCTTCAAGTACCATCTGGATTTGATTGTAGCTAGAAAAGACATCCATGAAAGTGAGGAGCTCGTGGCCTGATGTGGCATTGATCAGCTAATTAATCTTCGGTAGTGGATTGCTAATCTTTGGGCAAGTCTTGTTCAGGTCTGTGAAGTCGATGCCAATATGCCATTTTTCATTCACCTTCTTTACCATGACCACATTCGCGATCCATTCTAGATAGACCATCTCCTTAATGAAGCCCACCTAGAGCAATTTGTCCACTTCCTCGACTATCACCCTTTGTCACTCGGGTGTGAAGGTTCGTTACTTCTGCCTAATGGGCCGATGCTGCAAGTTCTCATTCAGCCAATGCACCATCACTAAGGGATCAATGCCCAGCATATCCATCAGTGTCTAGACAAAGACATTCATATTCTCCTACAAAAAGGAGGTCAATAGGTCTTTTGCTACCTGATCTAGGTTTGTGCCAATCTGGATGGTGTGTTTGGATCCCCATCCACCAAGGGGATGGATACGAGATCCTTGACTAGTTTTGCATGCTTATTGGCTAGCTCGTCATGGGTGTCCAATTCTTCAATGAGGTAGGACTTAGGAGGTTTGGCCCATCGAAGGATGATGTTATAGCAATAACATGCCAAGTCTTGATCTCCCCAAACTTCTCCAACTTCTCCTCCTGCTATCGGGAATTTCATGTTTAGGTGATATGTGGACATGATGGCTCGAAGCGTGTTTAAGCTTAGTCGGCCAAGGATCATGTTATAGGCCATGGGTGCTTGAATGACAAGAAAGTTGATTTAGGCTATGGATTGAAGAGGGAATCAGCCAGCCTTTATAGGCGAGATGATGACTCCCTCTACTAGAATGGCATCCCCTATGAACCCAATGAGCAGGGAGTCAACCCTCCTCAACCGATCATCTGGCAATTTCATTTTTACAAAAGCATCGTAAAGTAAAATATTGGCAAAACTTTCGTTGCCTATCAAGACATGACATACATCATAGTTTTCAATGTTAAGTGTTACAACCACCACTTCATTGTACAGGAATTGAACTCCTTGGGCATCCTTCTTAATGAAGGTGATGGGCTCTTCAGTTCTCTACCTCTTCACTACCTCCTCACTTCTACCAACCCCTCCACTACTCTGCCCCCCAATGATGGTATTTATTATATTGGCCAGGGGTCGATCTTGTTGCTGCTTGGCTTGTCTGAATTGTTCTGCTAGTTGGGGTGATCTTCGTTGGCCTTTTGCTGCTCTCTTCGGTGTCAGATGAACCAATCGAGACAGCCATGCCTAATGAGATTCTCAATCTCATCTCAGAGTTTGATGCAGTCCTCCATGTCATGATCATGATCCCAATGATACAGGCAGTACCTATTCGGATCCCTCCGAGCAAGGTGTGTTCGTAGCTTCCTCGCTTCTGAAAGCTGCCTCTCGATTTTCATAAGTACGTAGATCCTCAGCATGTTTAGAGGGATATAGTCATTAAACCTCCTCAGTGGGGTTGAGGAGTGTCGATTCCTCCTCTAAGGTCTCTCGGATTGGTCGTTATGGGGAGGAATCCCATCCTTTCAACAGTGAGGAGGAGATCTCGAATGTCAATGCGCCTTCTCCTCCATCATGAGCAAGCACTCCTCTAGCTCTCCTTTCCTCTCCCCATAGTAGAGTTAGCGGGGTCTTTTCCTTCATGAAGACCTCCTCCATGCAGGCATATTTCTCCACCCTAGCCAGCATATCATGAAAGTCTCGAGGGTAGGTCTTCACCAATAACTTCTTCATGTCATTTTTCTATAGTCCACTCATCAATGCGAATATCATGACTGACTGGTCTAGGTTGTGCACCTTGAGCACCATCATGTTGAAGTGGCCAATGAATGATCAGATGGTCTCTCCCTTCCTTTATTTCATAGTATGGAGGTAATTTGATCGCTTCTATGGTTGCTTGCTATTGATAAAGTGGCCAACAAAAGATCAGCTCAACTGCTAGAAGGAGTGAATCGAAGCCAACTTTAGGTTGGAATAATAGTACCAGGCTACCCCCTTTACGGTGAAGGAGAATGCTCGGCATAGAATAGCATTCACGGCTCCATGGAGGAGCATAACTGTCTTGAAGCTCTCAAGATGGTCAATGAGATCAGCCATCCCATTATAGTTCTCCAACTGAGGAGCCTTGAAGTGATGAGGCATGGGCTCCTGCATTATTCGAGAGTCGAAGAGTGGGTTATTGCCAAACCCATCATACGGTGCTAACTTCTGGTGAAAAATCATCTCGATCTATTGATCTAGGTCACGAAGTCGCCACTTGATCTTAGCACCTTGAGCCATGCCGGCTTTGGAGTATTTGGGAGAATGTTGACTAGGGGTCAAGTCATGCCCCGATTGTGGGCTTAGAGATCAATACTACCTAGGTTTTGGGTTCTTAGGGTAGCTCTGCTGAGTTAGCCACTTTTCTAGACTCGAGGGAACAACCCGTGGTTGATCTGGAGGAGGTGCCGCCATGAGTGGCATCAGGCTTGGCTATGGTGCAACCGATGGTAGAACTAGGGCAGCCTGGATGGTAGTTGGCACTACTAGTGTGGGTGCTGGGATGGCTTGGATCTTTTGGACGATGGCAGTCAAATTCTAAACCTACTAGAAAAGCAGGTTGAACTGCTTCACCATCACCATCGCTAGTTGCAGAGATGGATGACCCCTTGTGGCCACTAGCTAAATAGGATGGTTAGCCTGGCCCTCCTCCAGTCGCACGGTAGTGCTGGTATGGTTGGAAGATGTCCTTCTTGACACCATGGTCTTGATTGCCTCAAACTACGTTCCTTCAAATAGGGACAGACCTTTCTCTAGCGTCAATCTGTTGATGCGAGATTTTGCTTGGAATCAAAAATATTGGAGCGAAAGGTTAAGATCGGTCCTCCCAGGAGCGAGACCCACAAGGAAAGTCCTGGCCGGAGGTGGCTCCGGTGATGGTCCTCTGACGCTCAAATTAGAGTCTCGTTCAATAAGAGTTGAGAGTCAAAGTGATGGCATATCTGGGGGTCCCCTTTTTGGATTTCTTTTATAGATGAAGGCTGAAGTCCGTTAGGCCTAAGTCTATAGGCTACCAAAGTAGGTGGCATGCTTTCACATTCGTGGGGAGTCTACTAGGGGGCACTTGCCAAATTGGTTGGTCATGGGAGTTGATCGTGTCTGAACCTACACATTGGCAGGGTAGATTGTCAACCACTACTCTGACTGCTGGTCATCGGAGTTGGTTACACTCGAATCTATAGATTATCAAAGCGAGCTATCTACCACTAACTAGATCGCTGGACATGGGGGCCGACATCTGCTCAGTATGGGCTGACCATCCAGATGCTGCATCAATCCTTGATTTAGCAAGGGTCATCTACTGAGAAGCTATCAGCATTTTTTGAGGACTCGGCGGTCGAGCAACTTGCAACCTCATCTATTCAAGCAGGATGATGGTTGGCCGATAAAGGTTTGGCCACTTGGTGATCGGGCCTTGAGGTCCTAGTCATGAGGATGGGGGCCAACGAGGGGGTCATCCTGCCATGTTGGAGAATCATGACATGAGTAGGCCGAAGAGGAGTCAACTACCAAAGAATGGTTCCTTGGAAGGAGGGCCTCTGATCTAGGACCAAATTGACCATTGGGTGAGGGCCCTGCTCGTCGTTGATGATAAATTGATCAGACACGGTTGGCCATGGGTGGATGCCTAGTCAAACCATGTCGTTCATTCTAGCATGCCGATGATCTTTGGAGCTGATGCATGTGAGCTGGATATGGGGTAGACTTCATCGGTTCTAGGCTGGGCCTATTGGAAGTTGGCCGATCAACCCTGTCTGAGTAGGTCGTAGGATGCCAACAGAGCATATCTTGGGTTGGTTGGCCCAGAGTCGAGGGTTACTTCGATGTTGGTGTTGACCAAGGAATAGTCGGAGTCAGCCCAGCATGGCGCCTTATTGGGCTTTCACATCACAAACTCTAGGCCTCTTCATATTTTTGGTCCATGCAAAATTCCCCCAACAACAATGATTCTTGCAAATCATTATGTGATCATGCTTTGTTTAAAATATTGTGTATGACATCGCTATTTCTCCTTTCATTTTAATTTCAAAATGAAATAAATAATGATGCAAACCTATTTTCTGCTAATAAAGGTCATTATCATAAAAGATCATCACCATGGAATTACAAGGGAAATACAACTATCTTCTTCAAGTTACCAGCATATTTACTTACCATAATTTTTGGCTAGTGGTTGAGGGAGATTGTCTCAAGAGAATGCATAGTACAAGAAAGAAAAATGTTTTTTAAAAAAAAAAACTTTATAGATGCATAAAATAGTATATGTAATTGCACAAACATTTATATATGGGTATATTAATGTTAAAATGAAAAATTAAGGAAGCAAAACAAGTCCATCCATCATAAAAATGTATAGCAAACAATAGCTTGATATGTAGATTTATGTTAAAAATTTCTATATACTCATTTCATGTGGACTCCTTCAACAAAGGAGAAAGTGAAATAATGGTCTCCCCAATAGTCAAATAAAGAGAATCTACTCCAAAGAAATTGTGAACACCATTTGCTCGCTCCAATTTCTCCATCACTTCTCCCACGGGATTTACAAGAACAAGCTGTAACCAAATAATTATCACTATCTCATATATCATACTATTAACAAGAAATAAAATAATTGTATCTCTATAAAATACCTCAAATCCATGTTTCTCCATTGATTTTTTTAGGTCAACTAAGAATGAAACACCACTTGTGTCAATTGTAGGTACAGCTGAAACCAATCATCAGAAGCATTAATACCCAATGTAACTTGTATGGTAGTATAAACTAAAGCACCTAAACTTGAAGTAATTTGGTACAAAATATAGCTAACTATTTGTTAAGGCTATATGATTAAAAAAAATAGGTGGTGCACCACATGAGGCTCCTACCTGTGCAAGGTTTGAGAAGGATCAGATGTATGGAACCTTACCTTTATGTTTGGAAAGGTTATTTTCTTGTTTCAAATCGATGATCTAAAGTTCATAGAAGCAACCTCACCATTGTCCCAAGGCTCATCCAAACATTCCTCAAAATAAAATCTTGTACTCCTTACCTCACTTCAACATTATTCAAAAAATACAATATTTTAAATATTAACTAGGAAATTTTCAACTAGATAGTTCCACACTAGGGTTAAGGTGAAACAATCATCATCTTCCTTGAGATCAACAATTTTGCTATATGAAAATCAAAAGTTCAAGTTGCATACATGCTATTATTAAGAGGATATTTATAATTTTTTTTGAGAAACAAGAGAATATTTATGATGGAATGTCACAATAGAATCTATATATTGTATAAATCTAAATTTATATTTTGATAAGCACTATTTAAGTTTAGCATTGTTTGATGAGTTCTCAATCTATAACAGTAGTAACTAAGCAGCACAAATATAGATTATCTTATATTTTCTCATGCATAAATTAAATGATATAAGGAGAAGCATTTGAGAAAAGTTCAATATTATTATAAAGGTAACTGAGAAATTTTTTTGAAGAAAAAGGGAAAGAAATCTCAATAATTAAATATCTAAATTTGTACTAGTAATCTAGTTGAAAAAATATAGTTATGTGTTTGTTAATGCTATTTGATAGTTCTTAAGATAGAATCTTTTATAATGCAAAAATATTTGATTCAATTTCTCACTTTACTTAAAAATTATTCATAGAATAATATATTAAATCTTAAATATTTAAGGGTTTTCAAAAGTAAAATTCATCAAAGTCGTATGTGAGATAATAATTTTGATATAAGAAAATCAGAAAGTTTTGATTTATTTATATATTATTTTGAGAGAATATTTTTTATTTAATATCATAATTTAATGAATTCCAAAAAATATTGATTTTCTTATTCTTCTCATGATTAAATTAATTGAAATGAGAAGAAATATTTGAATGATAGTTGAATATGATTATGAAGTAAATGAGACTTTCTTTATAATGTTAATAAAAGGGGCAGACATTCTCCATTATATCTTTCAAAAATGAGAAAGAGTTGCTTTCAGAGGCCTATAGCTATGAATCACGTATTAAATAATCTATTATGATGAATTTGGCACAGCCCAAGCCTCACTATTTAAACGATTTCATCTGATCTTTTATGATACCTCCAACTATTGGGTGAAAGTCACATCATAAGTACTTCTGTGAATAATTAAAAAAACTACTGATGAATATGAAGTTTATAATGCATGCCGTCCAACACGAGAAGGAAAGTTTCTCACCCCCAACCATATGTACAGCCTTAACAATATTGTAAGTGCTTTGTAAATCTATGCTTCAAGAGCTTATGGACATCCAAGTCCACTTCCATATCTACTTTTCTAGCATTGAGTATGAGTCTAATATGAAGGCAAGCTTCCAACCATCACTTGGGAACCAAGCTTTGCCAACTTCTTTGAATAGTTTATGACTTCATATAGTGGTGGCTTTAATGTTGAGTTGGTTTAGTCGGTTATAAAAGTTGAGTTCTATGTATGCATTCTATCTTTGCTATCTTTTACAACTTAGATAGAGTTTATTAAAGCTACCACAAGATTCAAAATCTGTATATTCTGAGGAGTTTATTTAAACATGATTATACTCGCATGCATAAGAGACCAAGTGAATAGTTTTTCTCCTTTTCCATCTACATTTTATGCTCATGTGAACCCTCTCCCATCGCTTTTCTTAATTATGTTGGTGACAAGAGTAGACAATGGCATGGCCACTATGTCATGATTTATATTTGTGAGGAAATTGAACCATCACCTTAAGTATTAGAGCCGACACCTGAGATCTCGCTAGTGAGACCTACAAAATAAAATCCTGACAAGAGGTGGATGGCTCCGGCGTGGACCCTCTAATGATCAAGTTAGAAATCTATCAACAAAAATAAAGTACTCAGGAGTTAGATGAGATTAGAGAAAAAGATATATCTAGAGAGTCCTATTTATAGATGGAGTTGTAATAGATTGATAGTGACTACTGTAACTGACTGCTAGTGGACTGTTTGGATGGTTCCAATTTCGTTATGAAGGATAAGTAGATGATCATAACTATTTGATAGTGGTTAGCTGTAATCTGGTTGTAGCGTAGATGGAGAATATCTACTCTTATTGTTGATACTTGAAGGTCAGAAGCTACTGAGCTTAACAACCAACTTTGTGGATTGGAGTTGTTCTGTAAAATCCGAGGTCGGACAAACTAAGTTTGGAGGTCGGTATCCTAAGCAAGACTTGTGCTTTAGATTCTAAGGTCAAATAAACTTGAGAGCTAGATGAGCACCAAGCTTCCTGGACGGGACTATATCAGGATTGTTTATGCTGACTTCAAGGAAGGTTAGATGGAGGTTCAGCTACATTCAAGATCGGATTCTGACAAGAACTAATACATAGTTATTGTTGTCAAGTTTGAGTTCAAGGTCAAAGTTAAGAAGCTCGGCGGACATCTAGGGTTAGACATCAGTAAAGGATCAATACCATTTTTAGGATAAACTATCACTTGACTTAAACTGAAGGTTGGAATTTGTCGAACTTAGAGGCAAACCTTTTGGTATCAATCAAAGCTCGGGAACTAGCTTGGTTACATCTTGGGCTGGATGGTGTTAACAGCTGGATGGTACCTTTTGATGGTTGGTGATAGCTAGCTTACAAGGACTTTGGCGATAAATCATTTTTTCCCCCAATACATGTTCCCATACTCCCAAGTTCAAAGTTCGAATGAAGGGAGTACCACAACCTAAATTGCTAGAGTCCAATCATGTTTTTCCATCTTTGAAATATAATGTTTCTTGGATGACTCAAGTCGGCATAGGAGCCTCATTATTATGAAATGACCCAAGATGATCTCAAATTTTGAAATTCTCTTTGGTGTGGAGATCGATCGTACGATGCAATTACTGCATCGTCTAACATCTGCAACTACAATAATAGACTAGACACGCGGCAGACTAGGATTAGGCAATGGTGATTCATAATCATGGCAGTTTAGAGCACCATCAACTATTTAATTTTTTTCTCTTTCTTTCTTATTCTGAGTTCTTTCTTCTCCGATTCTTCTTCTGTCATTGCGTTCTCTAACTCTGGTTACCCTTACTTCTTCTATGCTCTTCTAGTTTCCATCACTCTTCTTTTTGTCTTCCTTCCATGATTTTGACTATTCCATCAAGCTCTCTACAATCCTTGGTTAGCACTCTAACCCTCTCTTTTATTTTCAACGGCTTATTCTCATCTTTTAGGGCCCTTTTTCAAGTATTTGTTCTTCCTTCATCTTCTTGGGTTCTTCTTCTATTTTTTTAATTTTTAATTTATTTTTGTCTGATTTTCCCTCGATCCAAAAAGACTTCCCCTAAATCATAATGTTCATGGTCCTTTGAAAACCCTTCCGATCCAAATCCTCCCAAACATAGATGATTGACCAACCCTGAACCCAAGTATGAGGTCAGACCAACTTTTGCGCCCAGAACCCTAGCTTCCACTCTTGCATCTGACAACTTTTCCTTCATCCAAGCTCAATTTGGGGTTCCCCTGAAGTACAAGCTTGAGCTACTAGGGTCGGATGATAGAATTTGTACTCCTCTCCTAGGTCCACTTGGGCTATACTCAAAGACCTTCCAAGCTAGGCTTAGATTGCTCAGATTGCCTATCTCAACCTTTATTCTCAAACTTTTCTATTTTTACAACATGTCTTTGTCCTCTGTTGTTCCTAATTCTTTCAATTTCATTATAGGATTCCTTGCTGCTTGTTTTCTTACCAAGGTCCAACTGACCATACCTTTATTCCGAGCTTGTTTTACCATTAAGAATCATACTTTTGCCAAAAATTGGTGGTATATATCTCTACAAACTAGAACTAAAGATTTGATTAAGGGGACTCCTTCCATTCATGACTGGAAGGAGTAGTTTTTCTTTATGTCTAGTTCTACCATAGGATGGGGACTTCCTCACTAGAGTCGGCCAAGGAAATCGATTTCAAAGCACTAGAGATGGGAAAATAACACTCCAAAAGTGCCAAGATCTTATGGAAATATAAAATTTCTCCATTGGCCTAACTCTTCTCTGACTAGACTCTTTTCAACCTCAACCTAAGTCTTGTAGATTCCAAAGATATAAACTTAAATTTTCTATGATCTTTTATCCTTTTCTAACTTTGGTTTGCTCATTTTTGCAAAGATGATGCCTAAAAAATTAGCACCGTTGCACAAGAACCACCAAATGAGAAAAAGGAAGGGTTCCAGTGAGAGGCATCAAAAAAGGTCAAGCCTTCTGCCCTGAGCCCAATTTCTCTAGCTCCTCCCTTAACTACCGACCTAGAGGTCAGGGTGGCTTTACCGACTCCAACTATGCCTGCCAAAATTGTTGAACCACCATCTCCCACTAAAAAGAAGAAGAGGGGCAGAGAGTAGAAGAAAAAAATTGTTGCCAAGAAGCCTTGGCCGCAAAAGGGTGCTAGGAAGTCAAGTGGTGACAACATCAACTAGGATACTATTACCCTTGATAATTGGAGGATCGTCTGATCTCTCTTGGAAGATAGCCTACTCCCCACTGAGATAGATAAAATTCATGATCTAAGCTTCCAAGAGCAGAACAAGGGAGCAATTTTTGCTTTTCTTGAGGTAAGTGCTTTGTCATTTGTCAACTTTAAGTATCTCATAGTGAGGAAGCTAATTCTACTATTTGTAGGTGGGCCACTTTTTGCCCATTATCATTAAGTCAGCCACCAACCATAAAGCTGATGTTACCAAGGCTAAGAAAGATGCTGAAGCCACCAAGGCCGAGGTCTCTAACCATAAAGCCAAGGTTGAGCATCTCAAGGAGGTACTTAAAGAGTCAGAAAGGATCTTGACAGAGGCCAAGGAAGATCTGGCCAAAATAAAAAGTGCCCTGGAAGAAGCAAAAAGTGCCTTGGAAAAGGTAAAATCTAATCTGGCCTCGAAGAAGGAGAAAATGAAAGTTGCCAAGCTCGAGGCCATCGAGGTGAAGAAGAAGGAAAAGAAGGTGGCAGAGGCCAAGCACCTGGCAGTGGAAGAGTTCAAGTCTTCCAAGAAATTTACCATAATCAAGGTACGATTTATTAGGGAAGCTTTTGATGCCAGCTTTGAGTCCTATTGGCAAAGGGTCGTGAGTCATCATCCCAAACTAACCCTCAACTTTTTAGAAGATGAACCAAATGGCCTCTTGACCAGAGCCAACCTTCCAATAGTAAACCTCCCATCGAAGTCAGAGAACCCACAAAAGTGCCCCATCCTCCGAAGCCAAAATGGGTCAACCCATTATGGTCAAATTGAGCTCCTCTACTGTGCCCCAGCTCGAGGTCAAGGATGATCTTTGATTGTGTCTTTTTATTTTTCTATCTATATAATTAAATTTTTGAGTAATAAAATTTTATTTTTCTCATACCTTTTCTTATGTGTCATGATGTGTTTGCGTAGCAAATCGATATTTGTAGATACTGCCATTGAGCTCAAAATTGAACTATGGCCGTTCCTTTGCCTTAAACTATTCCTTTTAAGGCTTGGATATAATCTTTGGAGAAAGAGGTGCATCAAACTAATAATAAACTAGATAAAGCTAAGAAAGAGCTTCAAAGGTTAACGAAGCACTATAAGATTGCCACAATTGAAGTTAACCATCTGCATCGAGTAGTTAAGCAGCCTATAGGGAGCATTCATCGAAGAGATTCCAACTATCTGACAAGCTTGTATCCAAGCTTGCCAACAAAAGAGCTGTTAGAAATTGTATTTTAAATCCAACCATCTAAATTATAGATGATTATAATTTGCATATGAATTATCAATTAATAATAGTTATTTGGCTAATTTATCATAAATCGTCTATCTTTCTTAAATGAACTCCTAAGTTATGATGAAGTTCTTAGAACCACACTCAATCAATGAAGAAGTATTTATCGGATGGTTCTTAAATTTATTCATGATCAAATAATAAGTTATTAATTAGGATGATAACTTATCGAGTATAGATCACTGTAGGTCATATGCATTGGTTGTCATTGTAATCAAATGGTATGGAGACACTGATATAGCATGTAGATGAGATGTAAGAGTACATCTATACTGAACATGATCAATGTAGCACTCCACTATCAAGAGTAGCTAGTAAAAGCTTATGGGTATAAGTATTCCTCCGACCTAAGATCACCATGATAACTTGCAAGCAACTCACTGTACTTTGGTGCTAGACTACCTATATTTCTAATATAATAATGAAAGATTTATAGGTGCAATTAAGTACTTGTAGAGTTGGTGTATAAGTCAATATGGGAATGACCACTCTTGATTAATTTTAAAAGTGAATGTCTCACTGTGTTTCAATTTAGTAAAATCTGGACCTAGGTAATCCTCATGAGTCAAGGGATTTGCAAATTTTAAGACACAATATGGATAAACTTGTATGAGTATTGATAGCAAACTCAAAATCATCCTAAGCATTAAGGGTCAAAGGGATGAATTATAAGGTAATCATAGGCTAGGATTCTAAGAATGTTGCTTTACATACATTTGACCTATCCAAACGTCAGGTACCATTACTAGATGATCATTTTAATTGATACAAAAATTGATTTTTATGCTACTAGCTTAGGTTCAAACCTATAGGATCACACATATAAGAGGTTTCTATCTGATTAAATGGTTGATCAATGATTAAGAATCGTTCAATGATCGAATCATCAATGTGATTGATGATTGATCAAGTGCAAGTATTGTAGAAGGATTGATTAGCAACTAGATACCAATTGGCTCAATTTGAATGAACAACTAGGCTGAGATCAAGCCTAATTGAATTAGATTTAATTAGCATTAGTTTGGACTTGAATGGGTCATAAGTCTAATTGGTTTATGAGATAAGCCAACTGCAAGAGAGATCAATTTTATATTTGATTAGAACTTGAGTGCATCTAATTTTTAATTAAGCTAAGATTTAAATCAGATTTGAATATAATTTAATTTGATATAATTGAGCACCTAGTTTGACTAGGATCATGTTAGATATGCGTGCCCTAGAAGCTAGAATTGGCTGACACTTGTTATACACTTCTAAGGAAAAAATTATAAATTTGACTATAAATAATAAAATGGATTATTTTCTATTATAATGTGTATTTAGTATCTGTGATACATACCTTGAGTTAATGGCAATGATAATTCTTATTTTCAAGAGTTAAAATTTAAGACATGGATTTTCATTATTAACTCATAAAATGCTCCTAACCGTAGGATTATCATGAGGATGGTGATTGATCCAGAAGGTTGGTGTACAATCGCTTCTTTATAGTAGATGAGTCTTGAGTCTATGGTGTAGAGACATCGGAGTGAGAGTACAAGTACTTATTAGAGAATGAGGGCACGGAGCATGACCACCTCGAGCAGTCATTAGGAAGTCTACTTTCTCATCGATGACTAGCTCGAAGCTGCAGTGGTGTGTCTGGTTCTTTAACCTGAGGTGCATTGATAGTTCACCATGAGGGTGTTATAGTTAGACTACACCATGACTCAATCTCCTAGCCATTCGAAATCCTAAGGTGTATGTTGGCTATAGCATGTTCATTGTAGGAATTGGATTACACCAAGAGAAAATCTATCTACCTTGGTAGATGAGAAGCAGTCCTATGATGATCATGAGAATCAAATCTATAAGCCCATGGCCATGATAGAGTGAAATAATAGAAAGAGTTTATATTAAGGTTTTCACATTGGATTTGAATCGAATGATTAATTCATATGATGAAAATTAGGATTTAACGAGTTCACCTTAACCCTAATCCGATCGGAGATCAAGATAGAAGAACTTAATCACATAGATAACTGCACCGAAAGATTCATTTTCAGTTCTGATGGGTTGCCACCATATACTACTAGGTATCACTGGTAGATTTTGGGAGCAATTAGAATGATTTGGATGATCGATCATTCTAGTTATTTGAATCAAAAAAACTTTTGATCCATCAGAAGGTGCTTCGATGATGTTGATGATAGAGATTGTGACATATCTCATTACCATATGGAACTGAATCTAATTGGATCATACAAATAAGAATTTGGATCTAGATATCATCAATTAGACTAATCCAGTTTAATTGATTTGAATTAGATTCAATTAGGTTCAAAAAAATCATGCTAGCACATGATTGAGCCTAATGTTCTCCTTCAACAATCATCAAAAATTATCTCGACTAAGCCAAATATGTTTGGACTAACTCAGGTACCTTTACTTGGTCTGACTGGAGCTTGTCCAGGTTAAAAAAGGGTTATCTTAATTTATGAGATAAATTTGAGATAACACCCACCACTTTTCGTCACTTGCTAATTCTTATCTTTTGACTTTGGTCAAACATTGACCTTTGACACTTAGACATCTGCCCATGTGTCATACACCCACAGGAGAGAGATTTGACCTCTTGTCTTCCTACTAGAAAGAGGAAAGGAGGGGGCGCATGTCGCTCACACCTAGGGAGGCATGCACCTAAGGATAATGACGCCTGGAGTCCCATATAGATGGAACTCCAGGTTGCTTCATGGTATCAAAAAAGGTGGCGCCAAAGACTCTACTTTGACCAATCTTGGCACCATCTAAGGACGTTTGAGAGGGGCTCTCATCTAATTGGATTAGATGATGTCATCCCACCAATCAGATTTAGATCTAATTGCACATAGAGAAGTGATTGGCCAGAATGATGAGGCACTGCATAGTGCAGCAGGATCTATATAAACCCTGTATGCACCTAGGTTTGAGAGAGCTCTCCCTTTGCCCATACCACATAGCCCTCTCCCCTCTCTTCCATGCCTACCTCTGATCCTCTCTCTCCTCTCCACACCCAAGAGGCTTTGGGCTCAAGTTTGGTGCTATCCAGGTAAGTGAAAGGCGACAAGAAAGGAAGAAGGCAGCACTATTGCAAGAGATGACATTGGATCCTCAAAAATTATTTTGAAGATCTTCAAGATTAGATCCAGATATGATCTTTGGAGGAAAGATTAAGAAGAAGAAAATCTTCAAATTCTATCCAAGTGGATATCGGTAGAGGCTAGATGATTGTATGACTGCATCCAGAACCTCAGCAAATCAGTAGGATCATCATAGGGTAATAAGATTACCCAAGAACATGGTATAAATTAAATTTGATTTAGTTTAATTTATTTTATTTTACTAGATTCATCAAATCAGATCTAAAAAGTATCAAATCTGACTTAGATCTAAGAAAAAAAATTTTGAAATATTTCTCTTGGTCAAATCAGATCTGAACGAACCTGACCCGGGAAACAGGATTTTTAATCTTGGTTCAAATAGGTTTAAAATAGGTTTGACCTAGCCTAATTAGAGAAGTCCCAATTGAACTAGGACTCTCTCTCTTCCCTTGCGCCTAGATTTCCATGACCCATATTTATTTTTCAAAAGTCTATGTGGATTTTTCCCACACCTAAGAAGCCTCTTTCCACCCACTCATTTTTTATTTTAGAATTAAGTTTGAACAAGTCAAACTAGAGAAGTAGTTTTTCTTCTAAGGACTCTATTTGATAGAGTTTTATAATTCCTAACTACTATCTATGGAAGGTGCCAAATAAAATCAGATTAGATCTGATTTTTGGTGTGAAAAAGGAAAATTTGTTGGCATGAAAACTTTGTTACCCATGCACAAGGAAAATTGGGTGGCGTCCAAGAGTTGGACGCCCCCAAGTTTCTTTTTTTGATTTTTTCTTTTGTTGAGAGTTTGACCTTGAGAAGGACTCTCTTGTACCACCTATTATTACTCAGATTTGATCTAATTATGGCATGGATTAGGAAGGATTTTAAGCATGGAAATTAGATTCCCAATGCACAAGAAAGAATAGGGAGGCACCAAGTGTTGGATTTACCCTAATCTTTCTCCCTTTTGACTTTTTTGTGTTAGGTCTTTGGCCTAAACTAAAACTCTTTTGGATGCCACCTATATAGGACTTTTGGCATGGAAAATAATCTAAGTTTTTACCATGGAAAAGTGTGGAGAAGCATGAGAGGCTAGGTGCTCCAAGTTGCCGAGCGTGATGCTTCTTTTGGATATCCTTCCTACATGTCCTATTGTGAGAGAAAAGGAAGAGAAGATAGTCTTCTCTTTGGGTTTCTTCTTGTCCCTTCTTCATCTACAAATTTTGTTTCTCCATGGGAAAAATCAGAGAGAGAAGACATGTGAAGACATGAGGAGAGTGTCTCATCTTGTATGGAGGTGTGAGGCTTCTTTAGGACAAAACTAGGGTTTGTCCTATTGAGAGAAAAGGAAGAGAAGATGGGTCTTCTCTTACGAGTTTTTCTTCAAGTCTTTTTTTCTTCTTTTAGGAAGATCCAAGAGTTGGTCTTCTCCCTCAATCCTCTATCTATTCTTCCTCTTTGGAGGGTCTAAAAGATTTGAAGAATATTTTTTAGATCGACCATCAGGAGGAATCCGTAATAAGTTAGTACTTTGAGTGGATCTTCATTCGACGAACTCCAATCAGCATGGCAACCTCGTATGGACAATTTGTAGAGGTCAGACACCTTGTGCAGCTCCAAGCAATAAGGACAACCATGGATATCAGCTACAGTATTCTTGATCGTGCAAATGTAAAGAGATCTGATCTCTTTTAGACCTAGATATGATCTAGGGTTTACTAGATATGATCTAGGATATTGATGTGATTAATACCAATCTATTTTATTTTTTAGATTTATTCATGCATCTTGATATATCATAGATACTAGACGTAGGGTTTAATAATTTGATTACATTCATTAATAGATTAATTAGATTAATCTATCTTCTGCTGCATTCAATTTTGAAAATGTTTCGAAAGACATGCATGAAACCCAGCATAGTTTTCTTCAATGATATTAGAGCTCTAGATTTTTTTTATGACATGATCTTATTTACCTAAAAATAAATCTAAAAATAACTCTTAAAGATTGCACATACTGATTATAAGATTGTCCTATTGTAAGGTTAACCCGTTACAATAAAAACATTATCATAATATGTGCAGATCTGAAAATTTGAATCATGAATAAGTTAGATGAGATCTAAATAGATTTATGATTTATTTTTTAATTTTAAATATAAAATAAATTAATGTCTGATCTATTTTTGATTATTTAGATGAGATCTAGATAATGTAATGTTGCATATACTAATTATAAGATTTTTTTGTTGTAAGATTTATCTCTTACAGTAGAAAGATTATCCTAATATGTACTGATCTAATAAACCTAAATCATAAATATATTAGATGAGATCTAAATTGATTGATAATTTATTTTTAAATTTTAAATTTAATATTAATTAATTTATGATTTGATTTATGATTATTTAAATAAGATCTAAATAATATGTGCTTCATGTTTAGATCTAAATCCTTTTATACATATGCTAGATATGTAGTTTTAATTTTTTGAATCTAGAATTTATATATATGACATATATATTTTATAAAATTTAAATTAAAAAATTACTTTCTATAAAATCTTAGATTCAAAATCTTAGGATATGATCTAAATATTGAAACAATTCAAATCTAAAATCATAAATTGAATTTGATTCAATGTAAATTATTTACACTTTGAAAATATTTCAAAAACCTCAAAGCAGAATGTAGTTATGAGGTTTCGAACCCCAATCCATCAGCCTTAAACTTAATTAAGATTTAAGTGATTATTTAGGATCTAGGTTTGTGATTTGAAGATCCTAAGTCAATTCATAAATAATGGGTTCAAGGGTAATGGGTTATATTTGATCAAGTCATTAACTCGGTTAGACCTAGGGTTAGAATCAAATATGAATTAAGTTAAAAAAATTGAACAAATCTAATTAATAGTTAATTAGGATTAGATCATTTCTTCTCTATAGATCAATTCAATAGTTGTAGTTGATCATATCCATACATCTAACAAATGGACCTGATTATGGCTCAGTGGTCAAGTTTGAGTCTTTAGGTAGACCAAATCAAAATTGATTAACTGATTGGTATCGAAGATAAGTCTAGCATTTTCATATCGATGGTCTTTAATTGGCAGCCTATATATCTGACTATTTCTAATCATGTCTAAGGCAATGGCAGATCCTCTCGCTGATCTCACTTACCTAATCAATGTGGTTAGTCAACTTTTGATTAGGTTGCTCATTGATTCATGCTAACCCATGTCACATAGGTATATCAGTGAGACTGATTTTGTTCAGTGAGACTAATCTATGTGCCCAAGGATCAAAATTGATCCTAGTCCTCATCAATGACTTGAGAAGTCAGTGGGAGAATTTGACTTAGTAAAATCAATGAAAGCAATTTGGTCCATGTCTTCTCTATCCTCAAATCACTAATAATTTAAATTCTTTAAAATTATTAGACTCTTCAAATAATAAAGTTATGAAGATAACTAAATCATAGCCTCCCATTAAGGTGGATGGTAATGGGTCCAATAGTCTGGATGAATATTGGACGTGCCTTATACCTGGTGTTCATCGAGATATTAAAATTATCATTCATCATATGATGATTAGGTCACACTCTCTGAATAGTGAACAGGTTAGTTAGAGCTTTCCTCGGACCTAGTCAACATTCATTTGATGCACCGAACTCTATCATGTTAATGGTTGGATCTAACCAGGCCTTTTTAGTAGAGGCCAAAGCCTACGAATTAGAAGCCTGAGGCAAAAATCTAATTACTAAAAATTATTTAAAAAGATAATTGATTAAGAACCTATCCATAAATGCAAATGGGTTAACCAGAGCTTTTCTTGGGCCTGTTTGCAGTCTATGTGGATTCCAGTACCTGCTAGAGAATTAAAGTAATTTTTTAAATTGGAGGTAGAGGCTACCAATTCATATAAAATAGTGAAAGAATCTTTAGACTAAAGTCTAAATATTTAGGCTTAAAATAATTCAAATATAACGGACCTTTGTTCTCTTTTCTTCTCAAATTAAGGCTAATTCCAAATTCCTCCAATCACTGTTAGATAGTGATAAATTGATGGGATCTAACTTTGATAATGAGTATCAAAAGTTGAATTTAGTTCAGCAGCATGAAAAGATTCGTGCTAGGCCTTGCAAATCTAGTTGAAATAATAGATCCAAGACAAATCAAAATCAGACAGAGTGCTTCTACTGTTAAAAAATAGGATCATAGGAAGAAGAATTGCCCTCAATATCTTGCTTCCCTTGACCCCAACAGGCTGAACAAAAAAAAAGCAAGGGGTTCTTTATCAAAAGTGTTATATGATAATATCTTAAATTTTTTTTGTTTAAGATTTTTACTACCTGGGTATTGGATATCGATAGTCCTATACAATTCGTTGCAAGAACTTTAGATAAGTCAAAAGTTTGAAAATGGTAAGAGATTCCTAAACATTGGCGATGAAAGTCCTATTCCAATCCTAATTTTAGGAATTCTCAAGCTTATTTTCAATATAAATATTGTCATTTTGAGTGATGTCACTATTATTTATCGTTTATGATGAATATGATCTCTATTGATCTTTTGACCAAAGATGATCATCATTTATCAATAAAGAGAGATTATTGTGATATCATTATGAATGATGTTATAATAGTACATAGACAACAAAAAAATGACATATAGATCTTATAACAACCTATTAAGTATAATATATACATCAAATAAATATCCTAAATTAGATAATGTCATGGATGTCTATCTTTGGCATTTAGGCTTAGTCCTGTTAACAAGAATAGGATAAATAGATTAGCCTTAGAGGAAATCCTCAACATCAATGATTGTGAATCATTATCGATCTATGAGTCTTATCTTCTTGGTAAGATGACAAAGTTATCTTTTACTGAAAAAGATGAAAGAGCTAGTGAAGTTCTAAGTCTCATACATAGTGATGTATGTGAACCTATGAACTCAAGTGCTAAAGGAGGATATCAATATTTCATTATGATTACAAACGATCTATCGGTACGTCCAATCTGAATCATTTGAAATATTCAAAGGATTCTATAATGAAGTAAAAAAAAATAAAAAAGATATTAAAACTCTTCGATCAGATCAAGGAGGTAAATACTTATCTAGTAAGTTTTTAATATATCTAAGAGAGAATGGAATTCTTTTATAATGGACTCCTTCCAGAACATCAAAGGATAATGGTGTATTGAAAAGGTGAAATCGAACTTTATTAGACATGGTTGAATCCAGATGGGGTTTACTAGTCTGTCTGTTTTTGTTTTAGGATTATGCTTTTGAGATTTCTTATTTTACTCTGAATAATGTTTTGAGTAAACCTATTGCAAAACTCCATATGAGATATCGATAGAGGATAGACCGAGACTCTTACCTTTGGATTTAGGGTAGTCTAGCCTACATCAAATGTTTGTACATAAATAAATCAGGATCCTGATCTAATAGATGTTTGTTTATAGGGTACCCTAAGAAAACTAGGGGTTATTATTTCTACCATGCTGAAGAATAAAAAGTGTTCATCAGTAGTAGGGTATTTTTTTGAAAAAAAATTCTTTAGAGAAGGAACTGATGCCACTAAAGTTGAACTTAAGAAAGTTCGATCAATAGAAAGTACTGACATAATCTAATAAACCTATAAAATTAGATTTGATTAGATTAAATCTAGAGTCTATTAAAGTGGCACCATTAAGGAGATTTAATAGAGTACTACATTAGCAAGACAGATACTATGATTTGTAGGTCTGAGATGGTGATCCTATTGAGCTCGATAAGAATAAAAAGGATCCAATCACTTATATAGATGCTATATAGAGATCTAACTCTGAGAAGTAGCTTGAAGCCATAAAATTTGAATTGAAGTCTATGAAGATCAATAGTGCTTAGACACTAGTTGATCTACCTGAAAGGATAAAAACCATTGGGTGCTACTAGATTTTCAAAAAGGATAAGTAGCATAGATGGAAAGGTAGAGATCTATAAAGCCTATTTGGCTGTTATCTTGGAGTTGGAACATATGTTTAAATCGTATGGCTTCGTTATAAATAAAGTAGAACCCTACATCTATAAATAGGCAAATGATTTTATAGTGTTATTTCTTGTATTGTCTATGAATGACATTCTTTTAATCAGGAATGACATTCCAATATTATAGAGAATAAGATTTGGCTATCATCTTAATTCTCCATGTAGAATTTGGGAGAAGCATCCTACATCCTAGGGATGAAGATTTATAGATCCAAAAAGATGCTTGGATTGTTCCAATCCATGTATAAGACCAGATATGGCATACTCACTAAGGATAGTGAGCAAATACCAATCTAATGCAGATAAGAACCATTGGTAGATTGTAATGATAATCCTTAAGTATTTGAAAAATACTAAGAACCAGTGATTTATATATGGAGAAACTGACTTAAAACTTATAGAATATATTGATTCTAGTTTTTAGTCAGATTAAGATGATAGCAAGAGTGTGTTAGATTATGTTTATACCCTAAATGTAGAATCAATCTATTGAAAATGTTTCAAGCAGAGTACTATAGCTGATTCTATTATGCGAGATAGAATATATTGCAGCATCTGATGCTACTATGAAGTCTGTGTGGTTGCAAATGTTAATTAACAAGCTAGGAGTGGCATCCTCCATTGATGGTCCAGTCCTAATATAGCATCGATGCCTTAGCTTATGCTAAAGAACCAAAGGCGCACCATAGGACTAGCATATTCTGCATTGCTATCATCTTGTTTGAAAGATTCTGAATAAGGATGGCGTCGATCTTTAGAAGATTAACAGAAAAGAAGAACTTGACCAACCCATTTTCTAAAGCCTCAGAATGAAGGAGTTCATCAAACTCAAGTGGAAGATAAGATATTTGATATTATTTTGATTAGCTTTAGTCCAAGTGAGAGTTATTAGAAAATGTGTCCTATAGTCAATCATCTAAACTATAAATGATTATAATTTATATATGAATTATCAATTAATAATAGTTATTTAGCTAATTTATCATAAATGGTCTATCTTTCTTAAATAAACTTCTAAGTTATGATGAAGTCCTTAGAACCATACTCAATCAATAAAGAAGGATTTATCAGATGGTTATTAAATTTATTCACAACCAAATGATAAATTATTAATTAGTATGATAACTTATCGAATATAGATCGTTGTATATCATATGCATTGGTTGTCCTCATAACCAGGTGGTATAAAAATACTGGTATGGCATGCAAGTAACATGTAGGTGTACATCTACACTGAACATGATCAATGTAGTACTCTACTATGAAGAATATCTAGTAAAGGCATATGAGTATAAGTGTTCCTCCGATCTGAGATCACCATAGTAACTTACAAGCAACTTACTATACTTTGATGTCGGACTATCTATATTTTTAATATAGTGATAAAAAACTTTTGGGTATAGTTAAGTATTTATAGAGTCGGTGTGTGAGTCAAGATGGAATTGATCATTTTTGATTAATTTCAGAAGCAAATATCTTGCTGTATTTTAATTTAGCAAAATCTAGATCTGGATAATCTTCATGAGGAGTCATGAGATTTATAAATTTTGAGATACAATATGGATGAACTTGTATGAGTGTTAATAGCAAACTCGAAGTTATCCTAAGCATTAAGGGTCAAAGGGATAAATTATACAATAACCATAGGTCAGGGTTCTAAGAATGTTGTTTTGCATACATTCGACTTATCCGGATGTTAGGTATCATTGCTAGATGGTCATTTCAATTAGTATAAGAATTAATTTCTATGCTATCAACTTAAGTTCAAACCTATGGGATCACACATATAAAAGATTTCTACCTGATCAGATGATTGATCAATGATTAAGAATCGTTCAATGATCAAATCATCGATGCGATTGATAATCAATCAAGTGCAAGTATTGCAAGAGGATCAATTAGCAACTAGATTACTAATTAACTTAATTTGATTAAGCAACTAAGCTAAGATCGAGTCTAATTAAATTAGATTCAATTAGAATTAGTTTGGACTTGATTGAGTCAAATCTAATTGATTTATGAGATAAGCTAATTACAAGGAAGATCGATTTCTTGTTTGATTAGAACTTAAGTGCATCTAATTTTTAATTAAGTTAGAATTTAAATTAGATTTAAATATGATTTAATCTGATTTAATTGGGCTCCTAGTTGGACTAATATTATTCTTAATTATGTTGCACTAATCCCAATTCAAATAGATTTAAATAGGTTTGATCTAGTCTAATTGGAGAAGTCCTAGTTGGACTGGGACTCTCCCTCTTCCCTTGTGCCTAGATTCCCACACCCCATATTTATTTGTCAAAAGTCTACATGGGTTTTTCCCATGCCTAAGAAGCCTCCTTGTGCCCCTCTCATTTTTTATTTTAGAAATTAGTTTGAACAAGTCAAACTATGAAAATAGTTTTTCTTCTAAGGACTCTATTCGATAGAGTTTTCTAATTCCCAACTACTACCCATGGAAGGCACCAAATAAAATCTGATTACATCTGATTTTTGGCATGAAAAAGGAACATTTGTTGGCATGAAAAATTTATTATCCATGCACAAGAAAAATTGGGTGGCGTCCAAGAGTTGGATGCCCCAAGTTTCTTTCTTTGAATTTTTCTTTTGTTAAGAGTTTGACCCTGAGAAGGACTCTCTTGTGGTGCCTATTATTAATCAGATTTGATCTGATTATGGCATGGATTAGGAAGGATTTTAATTTTAAGCATAGAAATTAGATTCCCAATGCCCAAGAAAGAATAGGGAGGTGCCAAGTGTTGGACACAGCCTAATCTTTCTCCCTTTTGACTTTTCCATGTTAGGTCTTTGGCCTAAACTAAAACTCTTTTGGATGCCACCTATATAGGACTTTTGGCATGGAAAATGATCTAAGTTTTTACCATGAAAAAGTGTGGAGTGGCATGAGAGGCTAGGCGCTCCAAGTTGTTAGGCGTGAAGCTTCTTTCGGACATCCTTCCTGCATGTCCTATTGTGAGAGAAAAGGAAAAGAAGATAGTCTTCTCTTTGGCTTTCTTCTTGTTCCTTCTTCATTTCCAAATTTTGCATGTTTCTCCATGGAAAAAATCAGAGAGAGAGGGTGTGTGAAGACAAGAGGAGAGTGTCTCATCTTGTAAGGAGGTGTGAGGCTTCTTTAGGACAAAACTAGGGTTTGTTCTATTGAGAGAAAAGGAAGAGAAGATGGGTCTTCTCTTACGAGTTTTTCTTCAAGCCTTTTTTTCTTCTTTTAGGGAGATCCAAGAGTTGATCTTCCCCCTTAATCCTCCATCTATTTTTTCTCTCTTAGAGAGTCTAAGAGATCTGAAGAATATTTTTTAGATCAACCATCAAGAGGGATCCACAAAAAGCTAGCACTTCGAGCGGATCTTTGTTCGACGAACCTTCGATCAGCATGGCAATCTCTTATAGACAACCTATAGAAGCTAAATACCCTGTGCAACTCCGAGCAACAAGGACAACCATGGAGATGAGCTGTGGTGTTCTTAACCCATGCAAAGGTAAAGAGATCTGATCCCTTTTAGACCTAGATGTGATCTAAGGTTTACTAGATGTGATCTAGGGTATTGATGTGATCAATACCAGTCTATTTTATTTTTTAGATTTATTCATGCATGTTGACATATCATAGATCCTAGATGTAGGATTTAGTAATTTGATTACATGCATTAATAGATTAATCTATGTCTTCCACTGCATTCAATTTTGAAAAAGTTTCGAAAGATATGCATGAAACCCTACATAGTTTTTCTTCACGAGCTTGGTATTTGACCGCAAAGGTTAGTTCTCTTGAAGGTGAACTTAGAAATGCCAAGAAAGAGATTTAACACCTAGAGGAAGACATACAACAATCCAAGAAATATGGAGAAAAGAAACTTTCACACTATATTAACTTACTCGTCATGACTAAGGATGAAATAGCTCGGCTCAAAGAGAAGCTTGCAAGCAATGTCCAGATTGGTTCAAGAGAAGATTCTGATGAACTTACTTCAATTAGAAACACCCTAATGAATCTTTCTACAACTCATGATAGAGAAGATTCTGATGAACTTACTTCAATTAGAAACACCCTAATGAATCTTTCTACAACTCATGATAAAGACAAGTCTGAGCTCCTCAAACTCCAAATCCAGGTGAAGCAAAAAGAAAAAATTAACAAAAAGGTGGAAGCTGAATCTGCCATACTTCAGAAAAAATTGAAGAAATCACAGGCTGACTTAGTGAGAGCTCGAAATTTGTTGAGAGAAAGACTAGACATAAGAAAGTGGTATGAAGACCAGATAAGGAACTTGAAGAATTCCCTGATGATGGCAAGGCTGGCTTCTAAAGATCAAAATTTTGTGTTTGTAAAGTTTTCTTTTCTTCCTTTCTATAATTAGTCTGTATGACCTTTGTAACTATCCTTCTTAATGAAATGATCTTCTTTTGAAATCACTGTGTTCTAATTTATCATGATCTATTTTGCCAAATTCTCCTTCATTGCCTTAAATTTTTAGCCGATCTTGTTTAAACCTCTCTTCCTTGCTTAAAAACAAAGGTCTTTTGAATTTATTTGAGGATGAACTTCACCTCTTGTTCAAGAACTGAAGGCCTTCAAGCATCCCTGTGGTATTTCAAATGCACAAAAAATCAAATTTATCAAATTAAAAAAAAAAATTATTGATGTGTGACTATTGATAATACATTCATAGATTTTTGGAGTTCCGTGGTCTCGACAGTGTAGTCCCTCCGAGCTCTCTTAGATGATAAGTTTCTAGTCTGACAACCTCCTATACTTTATAAGGGCCTTCCCAATTTTAAGAGAGCTTGTCTTGACTTCGTGGTTGGGAAACCTTTGCTCATCGTAGCACCAAGTCACCGACCCTAAAGATCTTACTTTTGACTCAGGAATTGTAGTATCGAGCCACCTTCTGCTGATAAGACATCATTTGAATTCAAACATTTTTCCATTCTTTCTCCAATAGATCAAGGTTCACTCAGAGATCCTATGAATTACTTTGTTCATCAGAATTCTCTAACCGAAATGAAGGAATTCCAATTTCAATAGGGATAACTACTTCAGTTCCAAATGCTAGTGCAAATGGAGTTTCTTTAGTAGATGATCTTTGAGTAGTTTTGTATGCCCAAAGAACATGATAGAGCTTGTCTACCCAACTATCCTTTGCTCACTCGAGCCTAGCTTTTATTGCCTGCAATAATGTTTGATTTGTCACTTTAGCTTCACCACTGGCCTGGGGATGGCCTACGAATGTTAGATGATGAGAGATATTCAAGAATTCACAGAACTCAACAAATTTTTTTTTTATAAATTGGCATCCATTATCAATGATCAATGTCCAAGGTAGGCCAAATTTATATATAATGGACTTCCAAATAAAGTCCTTCATATTGGCTTTCATAATTTTTGCTAATGATTCAACTTTCATCCACTTAGTAAAGTAGTTGACTACAATCATGAGGAACTTCCGCTATCCAGATGTCTTGAAAAATGGCCCGAGAATGTCCATCTTCCATTATGCAAATGGCTAAGGGACACTTAAAGGTATTAGCAAAGTTGTCAGTTGTCACTGGATATTAATATTTCTTTGACCTCGGTCATACTTCCTAAAATAATCTATTGCATCTTGATGCTTGGTTGGCTAATAGTATCCTTACCGAAGTAATGCATAAGATAATGATCTGGCTCTAAGATGATTTTCACATATTCCTTCATAGACTTTTCTTAATTCATAATCAACCTCAGATGCATGATGACATCTGAGAAGAGGTAAAGAACAAGATCTCTTATATATTTTTTTTCCATACAGGATGTAACAAGTGTTGGAAATATGTCCCAAAGCCAATCATCAGTCTATTGATGGTTGGGCCATATATTTATAATTATATATGAATTATAAATTAATAAAAATTATTTTGATATTTTTTATTTTAAATTTTATTGTCTTCTAATGAACTCCTATGTTGTGATGAAGTCCTTAGGACTACCTAGATTCGGCAAAGAAGAATTTGTCATTTAGTCCTTAAATAGTTTATGATCAAATGATACGTTGTTACTTAGGATGACAATGTTTATCAAGTATAGGTCGTTATGTGCCATATAAGTTGGTTGTCCTCATAACCAAGGAGTATTGAGACACTGATATGACATGCAAGTGAGATGTATGGGTACATCTGCACTGAACGTGATCAACTCTGGAGCTTTTCTTCTATCAAGGTTAGCTTCAATGGAATATGGGTATACATGTTCCTCCAATCTGAGATCACCATGGTGACTTCTAAGCAACTCACTGTGTTTTGGTGCCAGACAATCTAAATTTTTAATTCAATGATGGAAGATTTCTGGGCATAGTCAAGCACTTATGGAGTTGGTGCATGCATCAAGATGGGATTGATCGCTCCTGATTTTAGGAGATGTGCTTAATTATGTTTCAATTTACCAAAACCTTAGCTAGGGTAGTCTTAGTGAGGAGTCATGGGACTAATTGCTGTAAGACATGACATAGATGTATTTTCTAGGGTTGACAGTCTAACCCTGAGTCATCTATTACACAGAGGTCATAGGGATGAATTATATGGTAACCATATTCATGTAGATTCTGAATGTTGCAATTATGATTATTTGATCTATCTGGACATCAAGTATCGTTGCTAGATGGTCACTTCGATTAGTATAGAAATTAGTTTCTGTGCTACCAGCTTATGTTCGGACCTACGAGACCACACACATTAGGAGTTCCTACCTAATCTGATGGCTGATCAAGAATCTCATTGGTCTAAAACTCTATGGTCAAGAGTTTCACTAGACTAGAATTCTATGACCAAGAGTCCTACTAGACTAGGACTCTGAGTCCTACTAGACTGGGACTTTGAGTCCGACTTATTTGGGACTCTCTGATCAAAAGTCCCATTGGTTTGGGACTCTATGGTCAAAGAGTTCTACTAGATTGAAACTCTGTAATCAAGAGTCCTACTGGACCGAAACTCAGAGTCCTGCTTGTTTGAGACTCTTTGATCATGAGTCCTGATAATTTAGGACTCTTGAACTCTTTGATCATGAGTCCTGATAATCTAGGATACTATGGTCAAGAGTCCCACTAGATTGAAACTCTATGACCAAGAGTCCTACTGGACTAGAACTCTGAGTCCTACTCATCTGAAACTCTCTGATCAAGAGTTCCACTAATCTAAAACTCTATGATCATGCGTTCGATTTGTTTGGGACAATAGGTTCAAGAGTCCTACTGATTTAGGACTCTTCAAGAGTTTCATATTGATAGGACTCTGTTGCCCAATAACCCAATCGATTTGAACTCAAATATTTTTTGAAGGATTAATTAATAATTTAATTACTAATTAGCTCAATTTGATTGAGCGATGAGAATTTGATCAAGTTTGATTAAATTTGATTCGATTGGATTTGACCCAATCAGATCATGAGATGACCTAATCGCTATGGGAGTTTTGACCCTGATTTGATCAGGACGTAGATCTAATTAATTTTTAATTTAATTAAAATTTATTAGATTAGACTAAGCCTAATTTGGTTAGATTTAATCTAATTTAATTGGGTCTAAATTAATTGGTTTGGTTGAAACCAATTAGGACCAAGTCAAATGAAGTTTGAATTCAAATTCTCCCATGCGCCCACCATTTTTGACTTTTTCACTCTGCTTCCCATGCCCTCCCTTTTATTTGCCAAATATTATTTGAAAAATAAAAATATGCACATAGAAGGAGAGTTCTTCTACATGTTAAACATAAGGAAGGGGACGTTGGATAAGGATAAGAGGCTCATTTGATTTTTGAAATCAAGTGAGTGGTTAAAACCTCTCAACCACTTGACCCTTATCATTTTCTATGCAGTTTTCTCATGATATTTATGTCAATAAATTATGATAATTTTTGTGAGTATATGAGAAGGGGTTAGCATTATGTGGTAAAAGGTTTAGAGTATTTGGGCATCAATTCAAGGCAAAAAAAAAAATCTTAGAGTGAAGGTAAATAGGATCCTACAACACTTTACTTTTCCCTCATCTCTCTCTTCTCTTATGATTTTCACCTCTAAGGATATTCTATTTTTAGATATGATCTAAATAGAAATTATAGATCTAGAAGTTATCTTTTCATAAAAACTTATTTCATAAAAAACTCCACAAAAAGAGGGTGTGATAGAAGTTTTAGTGTGCCAAAATTTTTGGGCTGAGTGAAATCCTAGATTTGGGAATCTAGGTTCGGGTGAAGAGATCAAGTGATGTGAGCATTGCATCACCATCAAATTTGACACAAATCTTCATTATCCTCCATTATTTATATTCTAATTTTTTAGAATATTTGAGAAATAAGAAAGTATACAATCGATCGGATCGATCATGATCAACCATCGAAGGCCTTGATGAGAAGCTGGCACTCCAGTGGGGCTGATCAGGATCAGGAGCTCCATGTGGACCAATTGCAGAGGTTAGACATGTGCGCAGCTATGATGTGATACCAGAGCATTATCCGATGGACTTAGATTATGGTGATCGACTATCCACTATGTTCTGAACACGTAGATGTAGTAAATAGTTTATTACATAGTTTTATTTTCAGATCTATTGATGTATGCATGCATATTATGTTTAGATCCTAATATGTAGGGTTAAATAATCTGATATGATCAGTAGATAATTAATTAAATTAATTATTTTTTACTATATCATTATTATTTTTAAAATATTTTTCAAAAGTAGCATGGCAAATCCTGCACTATTTTTTTCAATTGGTATCAGAGCACGATTCTTTAAACATGATATGCTTGCATATTTAGATTAATAATTTAGATTTAATCTAATTATTGATCTAATAATTAGAGTAATTAGATCTAAAAAATTAAAATCCAGATCGTACAAACTGTAGGTTGTCTTACTGTAGGGTTTATCTCCTTAGTGAAAAGGTTATCCTGGTACGTTGCTGATCTATATCGTTAATCATGAAATTACTAGATTTGATCTAATATTTTTATGATTTAATTATATTAAATTTTAATCTAATTTATGATCATTAATGCATAATTAGATAAAGTTTGATTCATGATTTCATGATCATGTAGTGTACATAGTTTCAGATTAAACCCTACAACTAGTATTGTTTGTGAATTGAGATGATTTAATTTTGAAGCGAGTCGACTTAATTGATGAACAATGCTAAGTTGTAAAGAACCTTTCAAAATTAAAAATATTTTTGAAATGTCAAACCCTAACCCTCAACCCATAAACTTAATTAAAAATTAAGTATAATGATTTAGTATCAAGAATTGTGAATTAAGACTCTAAGTCATTAATCATAAACTTGTGGGTTATTGGGTTAGCTGAATTAGGTCCAAAAATTAGATTAGACCTAAGATTAGTTAAAAGATGGACTAATTTAGAGTAATTAATCAAATCTAATTAAATGTTAATTTAGATTAGGTTAAGGACTCTATAGACTCAATTATAATAGTTGTAGTTGGTCAAGTCATGCTTTTAATAAGTACCAAATGGACTTGATTCAAGGCTATGCGATCAAATTTGAAATTACTAGGTTGGTCAAATTAAAACTAATGAACCGAATGGTGTCTAAAGTAAGTTTGGCAGTTTGACCAGCGATTTTTAATTGGGAGCTACTCGCACTAATTTGGGCTTTGATGAGTTAATTGCAATCCCTTCCACTGATCTCGCTTACCTGGCCATCCTGGTGAGTTAGATTTTGGTTAGATCACTTGGTGATTCGGACTCACCCATGTCTATTAGGTAAATCAGTCTGACTGATTTAGGTGCTCATAATGTCAGCTTAGATTATATTATTTTCTAACTTGGTGAAGTCAATGGGAGGATCGAAATTAGCTCACTGAATTTTTTTCAATTGATTAACTAAATTCTCTAAAATTATTAGGTCCTTAAAAATGAAATAGTTATATAGATAACTAGATCATAGCCTCCCATTAAGTTGAGTGATAATGGGTTTATTAGTATAATGATCATTGGAGGCCCAAAGGCTTGGGGATTATTGACTAATGAAATTATCATTCATAAAATAAAAATTTGGTTAAGTCTTTCTGATGGTGGTTAGGTTGGCCGATCAAAGTCGGACCTAATTATTTATTGGTTAGATAAGACTAAATATAGTCATGTTAATGGTTGGACCTAACCGAACCTTTTTTAGTGGAGACCAAAGCCTACTGATTAGGTCTATGGGGCAAAATCAATGTTACTAGAAGTTGTTTAGAGAAACAATTGATTTTTAATCTACCCATAAGTGCACATGGGTTAACCAACCAAAGTTGGGCTCATGTGTAGTCTATATGGATTCTAGTACCAACTAAAAAATTAGAGTAATTCCTTGAATTGAAGGTAGAGGCTACCAATTCGTATAAAATAGTGGAAGAATCTTTAGACTGAAGTCCAAGTCTTTAGGATTAATAATTCATACACTAATTAGATTTGGATTTCTTTTTTGTGCAGACATGGCCACTAACCTATCGCTCTGACCATGATAAATTAATGGGACCCAATTATGATAGCTGGTATCATAAGTTGAAAATCATCCTAGAGCATGAGCGGATCCTTTATATGGTAACGGATCGAGCACCTGAGGAGCCAACCCTGAATGCTAGAAAAGTAGTTCGAGATACTTATCTGAAGTGGCTCAATGACCGCACCACTGTTCAATGTATAATGCTGGCGGTAATGAATGATGAGTTCAGCCACAGGTTCGAAAATGCCCAGCCATGGGAGATGCTTCAAATATTAAATGACTCTTTTGGCACGTTAGATGATGTTGAAAGGCACAAAATAAGTTTTGCCATTTTCAATGCTCAGATGAGGGATGGGGCCTCAGTCATCGATCATGTATTGTACATGATCGAGATGAATGAGCACCTTAGCATGTTGGGCTTTCCCCTGCACGAGCAGCTCGATAAGGATGCAATCATTAATTCTTTGCCCAAGTCCTTCCTTCCCTTCCTAACTTATTTTAGAATGACAAAGCCTGTAGTGAACTACTATGGCTTGTTGGGTTTGCTGCAGACTTTGAGAAGGATCACTAACTCCATAAGGAGATGATGAATGTAGTGGGAGGATCTTCTTCTGATCGTCGACCCTTTAAGAAAGAAAAGAAGAAAAATAAGAAGGGCCGCATGCTGGGATGACTGCATAGGGTTAGACCAAGAAGCGCAAGCCTGACTAGAGCCAGGCAGAGTGCTTCTTCTGCAAGAAGTAGGGATACTAGAAGAGGAACTGTCCTCTATACATTGCCTTCCTGGATCCAAATAGATCGAGGAAAAAGCAAGTGGTTGCTGGGCAAAGTAATTATATGATAACACCTTGCAATTTTTTCTTATTTGATTCTACTGCCTGAGTATTAGATACTGAAAGCCCTTATCATATTTGTAATTCTATGCAAGGCTTGCAGGTCAATAGGAGATTTGATCAAGACGAGAGGTTCCTGAACGTTGGAGATGGAAGACAAGTTCCAATTCTAGCTTTAGGAATTATGAATCCTATAATCAATTCAAATAAAGTTATTCTTAATGAATGTCATTATTGTCTAACTTTCTTATTAAATGTCATTTTTGTAGGCCTTTTGTCCATGAATGGTTTTAAAATATCAGTAAAAAAAAATTTTATAATATCATTTTGAATGGTGTTACAATTTTGATTGGATAATTGAATAATGAAATTTATTTACATTCTATGCCTGTTAAGATGGTTCAATCCTCCAGTAAATGCCCTAAAATTAGTGATGTGTCTGATGTCTACCTTTGGCACTGTAGGTGAGGTCATATTAATAAGAATAGAATTAACAGGTTAGCTCAAGAAGAAATTCTTGAGGTTAGTGATTGTGTGTCACTTTCGATCTGTGAGTCCTATCTTCTTGGTAAGATGACCAAGTTATCTTTTACTGAAAAAGGTGAACAAGCCACTAAACTCTTGAGTTTAGTATATTCAGATGTATGTAGATGCATGAGCTTAAGTGCCAGAGGTGGATATTTCTACTTCATAACCTTCACAGATGATCTATCGAGGCATGGGTATGTCTATTTAATGAAGTATAAGTCGGAGTCATTTGAAATGTTCAAACTATTTCGAAATGAGATAGAAAAGTAAACTAGAAAGAGTATTAAAACTCTTCGATCTGATCGAGGGGGTGAGTACCTTTCCAATGAGTTTTTGACATATCTTGGGAAGAACGGAATTCTTGTTAGATGTGTGTGCCTTAGAAGCCAGAATTGACTGATACTTGTTATACACTTCTAAGGGCAAAATTATAATTTTGACTATAAATAACAAAATAGATTTTTTTTTATCATAATGTGTATTTAGAGTTTATGATACATCCCTTAAGTTAATGGCAATGATAGTTCTTATTTTCAAGAGTTAAAAATTTAAGATATGAATTTTTATTATTAACTCATAAAATGCTCTTGACCATAGGATCATCATGAGGATGGTGATGATTTGAAAGGTTGGTGTACAATCGCTTCTTTATAGTAGATGAGTCTTGAGTCTATGGTGTAGAGACACCAGAGTGAGAGTATAGATACTCATTAGAGAATGAGGGCACTGAGCGCGACCACCTTGAGAAGTCATTAGGAAGTCTACATTCTCGTCAATGACTGGCTCGAAGCTGTAGTTGTGTATCTGGTTCTTTGACCTAAGGTGCATCAGCAGTTCACCTTGAGGGTGTTATAGTTTGACTATACCATGACTCGGTCTCCTAGCCATTTAGAACCTTGAGGTGTATGTTGGCTATAGCATGTTCATTGTAAGAATTGGATTGCACCAATAGAGAATCTATCTACCTCGGTAGATGAGGAGTAGCCCTATGATGATCATGAGAATCAAGTCCATAAGCCCATGGCCATGGCAGAGTGAAATAATAGAAAGAGTTTTTATTAAGGTTTTCACATTGGACTTGAATCGAATGATTAATCATATGACGGATATTAGGATTTGACGAGATTACCTTAACCCCAATCCAGTCGGGGCTCAAGATAGAAGAACTTAATCACACAAGTAACTACATTGAGAGGTTCATTTTTAGTTCTAATGGGTTGCCACCATATGCTGCTCGATGCCATTGGTGGATTTTGAGAGCAATTAGAATGATTTAGATGATCAATCATACTAGTTGTCTGAATTAGAAAAGTTCTGATCCATCGGAAGGTGTTTCGATGATGTCGATGATAGAGATCGTGACATATCTCATTACCATACAGAATTAAACTTAACTAGGTCACACAAATAAGGGTTTTAATCTGGATATCATCAATTAGACTAATCCAATTCAATTGATTTGAATTAGATTCAATTAGGTTCAAGAAAATCATGCTAGCACCCGATTGATTCTAATGTTCTCCTTTAATTATCATTAAAGTTTGTCTCGACTGAGCCAAATATATCTAGGCTCACTCAGATACCTTTACTTGATTTGATTGGAGCTTGTTCAGGTTAGAAAAGGGTTGTCTTAATTTATGAGATGAATTTGAGACAATACCTGCCATTTTCTATCACCTGCTAAATCCTATTTCGGACATTTGGTCAAACATTGACCTTTGATACTTAGATATCTGCCAATGTGTCAAGCCATCATAGGAAAGAGTTCTTGGATCTATCCACCTATTAAGAAGTAGATGGATAAGGGGTGCATGCCTAAGGAGGCGTGCGCCCATGGATAAAGCATCTAGAGTCTCGTACAGATGGGACTCCAGTTGCTTTAGGGATTCTACTTGGATGGCATCTAGAAGACTGCTTTGACCCAGTCTTGGTGCCATCTAAGGATGATATAGAGGGGCTCTCATCTGATTCAATCAGATGATGTCATCCCACCAATCAGATTTAGATCTGATTGCATCGAAAGTCATGATTGGTTGGATGATGTGGCACTGCATTGCGCAATAGGGTCTATAAAAACCCTGTCTGCGCCAAGATCAAAGAGGCTTGACCCATTGCCCATGTCACAAGATTGCCCCTTCTTCCTCCTCCATGCCACCTTTAGATGTTCTCTCTCCTATCCATGCTCAAGAATTTTTGGGCATAAGTTTGGTGCGATCCAAGCAAGAGAAAGATGACAAGAAAAGAAAGAAGGCAGCACTACTGCAAAAGACAACTCACATCTTCAAAAGGAGTTTTGAAAATCTTCAAAATCAGATTCAGATCTGATTTTTGGAGAAGTGATAAAGAAGAAGAAGATCTTCAGATCCTACTCGAGTGGATACCAATAGAAGCCAGGCACTTGCGTGGCTAGATCCAAAACCTCAGGCAGACATCAGGATCATCATAGGGTAATCAGATTATCCGCAACAAGATAAAATTAAATTAAGTTTAATTTATTTTTTATGTTATTTTATTTCTTTTATTAGATCAATAATATTAGATCTAAAAAGTCAGATCTAATCTAGATCTAAGAGAAAAATTTTTGAAATATCTCTCTTGATCCAATCAGATCTGAACGAACCTGCTTTGAAAAACTAGGATTTTTCTTCAACTGGTATCAGAGCCAGGTTGCATTTTTCATTAGATCTAATTTTATTTTAATTTTGATCTAATAATTTAATAATTTTATATGTCACATTAGATGTGATTAGATCTAAAATTAAAAATTAAAAAAATTAAATAATTTAGATCTAAGTTGTACAAGATGCATGACTAGTTGTAGAATAGAATTATTCTATGTATAGTCTAGCATGATCATAATTTAATTTAATTAGTTATAATTTTTAGATCTATTTATTTACTATTTTTTAATATTATAAATATTATAATAAGATCTAAAAAATAAAAAATAAAGTTATTTAATTTTTGTTCATATGAGATATGATGAATGCATGTTTAGACTAGTTGTAGAATAGTTCTACATAATTATCTAGAATAGAATTTAATTTTGATATGATCAATTTAAATTTAATTTTTTAGATGATTATGAGATAATTTAGATCTAAAAATATGCATGATATGATACATGAAGATGTATGCAAAATATGTTTATAGTTAGATCAATTTTTATATATGAGATATATGATGTAGATCTAACTAGTTTTGTAGTTTTCATATTTCTGATTAAGGCATTTTCCTTGGCCGTCCGGTCATAAGAATAAAGTAGGATTTAAATATCCTCTCCTTCCATTTGATGGGATGTTCTTATGATGTGTAGGGGTGCTGCACGTTCGTCCTTAATCAGAAATCAAAAACTTACTTTCTGCAAAATCCTAGATCCTGAAAACCTAGGATTTTATTTACATATTTTGTTTATGAACCCTAAACTTAATTAAGAATTAAGATTATGAAATATTAATTAGGTCTAAAATTAAGAATTTTTAGATCTAAGACATATTCATAAAATTGGGTTCGGGCTTGGGTAGCTCAATTAGGTCTAAGCGGTTGATCAAACCGAATCAAGAGTTGGTTAGATGGGATCAACAATGCTTAAATTGACCAGCCTAATAGGATTAAGTCTGGGTCAAGATCGAGTCACATGAGTGATCGATCAAGCTAAGACCTAATTAGGCTCAGTGGTTAGAGTCTGGATTGTAGGCTAACCCAATTGGTTCTGGCTCAATAATTTGGTGTCTAAGGTAAGTTTGGCAGATACGATCGACTGATTTTTAATTGGAAGCTACTCGACTCGAATGCATGTTCTTGTACGAGTTAATGGCATATCCTTTCCACCGATCTCACTTACCTGGCCATATTTGTTGACACAGTTCTGATCTGAGGTGGTCAATAATCCGAGCTAACCCATGCCACTAGGTTAGTCATAATTGTTATGACTATGTAAGTCTAGTTTAATGAGACCTAAATCAAATTCTTTCCTAAGAAAAGATTAAGTCTAAGGTCTTCCACCATTGTAGATGTGCGGGCCCTTTTTGGGGTTGATTGTTCTCGGCTGGATACAGTGGCTCAGTTGCACCGGGAAAGATGCAACCATGTCTATTAGGCATTGGATGCTATGGGCTGGAGGATGAGTTGGGCTCAATATTTTGGATACGGTGAGAGACTCAATTAGGAATCCAATCTATGCAAATGGTGGGTCTGACTTAACTAAGGAGTGGATCAATATTCTGGGCACGGTGAGATTCATGAATTAGAGATCCAAGTTTGGGTGCACCATGATTAGAGAATCATTGAACAAGAGTTGTTCACTCATTGGCTAACCCATCACCAATAACTGTTAGGTGAGGTGATGAGTCAGTTGGTGAGACCGCACCATCCACTAGAAATCATTAATCATGGAGATTTTTGCATCTCTACAGAGGGAGTGTAGGGATCCAAGAAAATAGTGGGAGCTAATTTATTTAAAAATAAAATCCTAAATAAATTGGTCAAGTCATAATTACAATATCTAACTAGAATCTTTGACTCTCTATAGGAAAAAAAATGTCTGCATCCAACCCATTAGCACGTATCCTGGACACACATAGACTGACTGAACCCAATTATAAAGATTGGCTCAGAAACTACAAAATCATTTTGGATTCTGAGAAGTTAACCCATGTATTGGATCAGGACCCTCCCACCTTACCAGCTCCGTCCATCTGCTGAATAGAGAGCATCTCTGAAAAAATGGATAGACGAAGATAATAAGGCCAGATATTACATGTTGGGCTCGATGTCTGATGAGCTCCAGCACCAACATGAAGATATCAAGGACTGCTCGCCAAATGTTGGCTCACCTACAAGGAGATGTTTGGTGAACAGAGTCGCACAGCCAAATATCAAGTCACTAAATGACTTTTTAAGGCTAAGATGCGTGATGGGCAGTCAGTCCAAGATCACTGTCTGATGATGATCAAGGACTTGGAAGAGCTTGAGAAGCTCGGTGTGAAGTTAGACTTGGATCTGCAGAATGATATTATTCTGCAATCCTTGACTGATGCATATGGGCAATTCATCATGAATTACCACATGCATAAACTTCAAAATTCCTTGGCCGAATTAATGAATATGCTGGTTACCGCTGAGCTTTCTATGAAAGGTTCTAAAGGCTCAGTTCTTGCTATGGAATGGACTTCTTCCAAAAGAAAGTCTTTTGGAAAGAAAAAGAAGTCTGTGAAAAAGCAGAAGGTGGAAGGAGGAAAGAAGAAAGAAGGCAGAGCTGAAGAAGAAGGCCGCTGACAAAGAAAAGTATTTCCATTGCAACAGCGACGGCCATTGGAAGCGGAACTGCCCTACTTACCTGGCCACCCTGAAGAACAAGAAGGAAGGTCCTTCTGGAGGTATGCTCGTTATTGAGTCTAACCTTACGGTTTCTTCTGCATCCAGTTGGGTGCTTGACTCTGGTTCTAGTGCTCATCTGTGCACTTCCATGCAGGGTCTTGAGGATAGCAGGAGGCTGAGGGATGGAGACATGATCCTACGCATCGGTAAATGGAGCAAGAGTTGCTGCAGTGGCCGTGGGAACATACCCTCTTCGATTACCATCTGGTTTAGACTTAGTTTTGAAAGACTGTTATTATGTGCCTGCAGCTAGCAGAAATTTGATTTCTGTTTCATGCTTAGCACTAGAAGGCTATGTGATTACCTTCTTTAAGGACCATTGTAACATTCTTTATGAAAGAAATAAAATTGCAAATGGTTTTCCTTATTAATGGTCTTTATCAGCTACATATTGATGTATCCTATTTTTAACTATCGAGCAAAACGTGAATGCCAAACAAAATGACCTAGGGATAGTCCAAATGATAGGTATCTATGGCACCTGAGATTAGGTCATATAGCAGAAGATAGGATCAACAAATTGGAGAAAAATGGGCTATTGAGTCCATTGACTTTCGAGTCATATCCAACTTGTGAATCTTGTCTTCAAGGCAAAATGACTAAACTCCCTTTTGTAGGACATGGGGAAAGGGCCACAGATCTCCTTGCCCTAGTACATACTGATGTGTGCGGCCCATTTGATGTGCCGGCTAGAGGCAATTTTGTCTACTTCATTACCTTTACCGATGATCTTATCTAGGTATGGGTATGTGTATCTTATGAGACACAAGTCTGAAGCTTTTGAAAAGTTCAAAGAATTCAGACATGAAGTAGAAAAACAAACTGAAAAATCCCATTAAGGTTCTTCGATCAGATCGAGGAGGTGAATACCTTAGTCCGAAAATTCCTAGACTATCTCAAGAAAAATGGCATAGTCTCTCAATGGACTCCACCAGGAACACCTCAACTCAATGGGGTTTCAGAATGGAGAAATCGGACTCTATTAGGATATGGTCCGATCCATGATGAGCTTCACAGACCTCTCCTGATTTTCTTTGGGGACACTCATTTGTTAACTTCAATATATCTACTGAATAGGGTTCCTTCTAAAACCGTTCCTACCACACCGTATGAGATATGGCATGGTAAGAAACCAAGTCTGAGTCATCTCAGAATTTGGGGTTGTCCGGCTCATGTCAAAAGACAACAAGCGGACAAGTTAGAGTTTAGGTCCTTTAGAGCTCGATTCATAGGATATCCTAAAGAGTCATTAGGATACTATTTCTACATTCCAGAAGATCCACAATGTGATTGTGAGTCGACATGCCATCTTTCTTGAAAAATAGTTTATTCAAGATAGCGGCATTGGAAAGCAGATCAAGCTTGATGAGAAAGTCTCACAAGTAGCAACGAGCTAAGGACCAATTGGAACCAAATCAGGTTGAGCCAATAAGAACACTACCTCCTCCACCTCGTAGATCGGAAAGAGTTTTCCATCCCCCTGAGAAGATACTTAGGTATTATTTCAGAGGAAGTAGAGAAAATGTTCCTCGTAGGTAATGGTGCTCATGGTGATGATCCCAAAACCTACAATGAGGCGATATCAGATATCGACTCCGAGAAATGGCTAGAGGCAATGAAGTCAGAAATTGACTCGATGCACTCAAACCAAGTCTGGACCTTGGTAGATCCACCAGAAGGTATAGTACCTATTGGGTGTAAATGGATCTTCAAGAGAAAGATTGGTGCAGATGGGAAATGTGGAGACATTCAAAGGCTAGACTAGTGGCAAAAGGTTATAGTCAACGTGCGAAGGCATTGACTATCAGGATACCTTTTCGTCCAGTAGGCTATGCTAAAATCCATCCGCACATTGCTTGCTATTGCAGCCTATTTCGATTATGAAATATGGCAAATGGACGTGAAAACGGCATTCTTAAATGGATATCTTGAGGAAGATATCTATATGGAACAGCCGCTAGGTTTCACATCCAGTGATACTGATCACAAGGTATTGCAAGCTGCAAAGGTCCATATATGGACTTAAGCAAGCATCTCGGAGCTGGAACACTCATTTCAATGATGTGATCAAATTATTTGGTTTCATCAAAAATGAAGAGGAACCATGTGTTTTCAAAAAGGTCAGTGGGAGCGCTGTTGTCTTCCTCGTATTGTACGTGGATGACATCCTCCTTATTGAGGAATGATATTCCCATGTTGACCATAGTTAAAATATGGTTATCCAAAGAATTCTCCATGAAAGACCTAGGAGAAGCATCCTTTATTCTAGGAATTAAGGTCTATAGAGGATAGACCGAATAGGATGCTAGGACTTTCACAGAAGATGTACATAGAGGAAAGTGCTAAAGAGGTTTAGCATGGAAAACTCTAAGAGGGGATTAATGGTACCCTTCAGACATGGCATTCATCTCTTCCAAGAAGATGTGCCCTAGCACACCTGAGGAAATAGAATGCATGAGCAAGATCCCTTATGCTTCTGCAATAGGGAGCCTCATGTATGCCATGTTATGTACACGACCTGATATAGCCCATGCTGTGAGTGTCACAAGCAGATATCAGTCAAATCCAGGTGAAGAACACTGGACTTCTGTGAAATGTATCCTTAAGTACTTAAGAAGAACTAAGGATATGTTGTTGGTTTTTGGTAATGGAGAACTCCAAGTCCAGGGATATACAGACTTAGATTTTATGTCCGATATAGATGATCGAAAGTCGACATCTGGGAGTCTATTTGTGTGTAATGGTGGTGCTGTCAGTTGGAAGAGTTTCAAGCAGATAGTGATAGCAGATTCCACCATGGAAGCAGAATACATCGCTGCATCAGAAGCTACAAAGGAGGCATTCTGGTATAAGAAGTTTGCCGTAGAGATCAGAATGATGCCATCAGATGCCATTCCTCTATACTGCGACAACAATGGCACCATAGCCCTTGCTAAGGAGCCGAGGTCTCACCAAAAATCCAAGCACATCGAGCGGCGATACCACCTCATCCGTGATTACCTCAAGAAAGGATTACGTCGAGGTCAAGAGAGTCGACTCCGCAGACAATGCGGCAGACCCACTTACAAAGCCATTGGGCTAGCAGAAGATCGAAGCCCACCTTGAGAAGATGGGACTTAGATTTGTAGCCAATTGGCTTTAGGTCAAGTGGGAGTTTGTTAGATATGTGTGCCCTAGAAGCCAGAATTGGCTGACACTTGTTAATACACTTCTAAGGGCAAAATTATAATTTTGACTATAAATAATAAAATGGATTATTTTCTATCATAATGTGTATTTAGTGTCTATGATACATCCCTTGAGTTAATGGTAATGATAGTTCTTATTTTCAAGAGTTGAAAATTTAAGACATGAATTTTCATTATTAACTCATAAAATGCTCCTGACCGTAGGATCATCATGAGGATGGTGATTGATCCAGAAGGTTGGTGTACAATCGCTTCTTTATAGTAGATGAGTCTTGAGTCTATGGTGTAGAGACACCGAGTGAGAGTATAGGTACTCGTTAGAGAACGAGGGCACTGAGCGTGACCACCTCGAGCAGTCATTAGGAAGTCTACCTTCTCGTCGATGACTGACTCGAAGCTGTAGTTGTGTGTCTGGTTCTTTGACCTGAGGTGCATCGGCAGTTCACCTTGAGGGTGTTATAGTTTGACTACACCATGACTCGATCTCCTAGCCATTCAGAATCCTGAGGTGTATGTTGGCTATAGTATGTTCATTATAGGAACTGGATTGCATCAATAGGGAATCTATCTACCTCGGTGGATGAGGAGTAGCCCTATGATGATCATGAGAATCAAGTCCATAAGCCCATGGCCATGGTAGAGTGAAAATAATAGAAAGAGTTTCTATTAAGATTTTCACATTGGACTTGAATCGAATGATTAATCATATGATGGATGTTAGGGTTTGACGAGTTCACCTTAACCCTAATCCAGATCGGGGCTCAAGATAGAAGAACTTAATCACATAGGTAACTGCATCTGAGAGGTTCATTTTCAGTTCTGATGGGTTGCCACCATATACTGCTAGGTGTCACTGGTGGAATTTTGGGAGCAATTAGAATGATTTAGATGATTGATCATACTAGTTGTCTGAATCAGAAAAAGTTTTGATCCATCGAAAGGTATTTCGATGATGTCGATGATAGAGATCATGACATATCCCATTACCATACGAAACTGAACCTTAACTTGGATCACACAAATAAGGATTTGAATCTAGATATCATCAATTGGACTAATCTAGTTCAATTGATTTGAATTAGATTCAATTAGGTTCAAGAAAATCATGCTAGCACATGATTGAGCCAAATGTTCTCATTTAATTATCATTAAAGTTTATCTCGACTGAGCCAAATGTGTCTGCACTCACTTAGGTATATTTCTTAGATATATGCATCCTAGAAGCTAGAATTGGCTGACACTTGTAATACACTTCTAGGGGCAAAATTCTAATTTTGACTAATATCAACAAAATAGATTATTTTCTATCACATATGTGTATTTAGTGTTTGTGATACATCGTTTGAGTTAATGGTAATGATAATTCATATTTTCAAGAGTTGAAAATTTAAGACATGAATAATCATTATTAACTCATAAAATGCTCCCGACCATAGGATCATCACGAGGATGGTGATTGATCCGGAAGGTTGGTGTACAATCGCTTCTCTTTAGTAGATGAGTCTTGAGTCTATGGTGTGGAAACATCGAAGTAAGAGTACAAGTACTCGTTAGAGAATGAGGGCACTGAGCGTGACCATCTCGAGTAGTCATTAGGGAGTCTACCTTCTCGTCAATGACTGACTCGATGCTGCAGTAGTGTGTCTGGTTCTTTGACCTAAGATGCATCGGCAGTTCACCTTGAGGGTGTTATAGTTTGACTACACCATTACTCGATCTCCTAGCCATTCGGAATCCTGAGGTGTATGTTGGCTATAGCATGTTCATTGTAGGAACTGGATAGCATCAAGATGGAATCTATCTACCTCGGTGGTAGAGGAGCAGCCCTATGATGATCATGAGAATCAAGTCCAGAAGTCCATGGCCATGGCAGAGTGAAATAATAGAAAGAGTTTCTATTTAGATTTTCACATCGGACTTGAATCGAATGATTACATCATATGACAGAGACTAGGGTTTGACGAGTTCACCTTAACCCTAATCTGATCGGGCTCAAGATAGAAGAACTTAATCACACAGATAGCTGCACCAAGAGGTTCGCATTCAGCTCTAATGGGTTGCCACCATATACTGCTAGGTGTCACTGGTGGATTTTGGGAGCAATTAGAATGATTTAGATGATCGATCATTCTAGCTGTTCGAATCAGAAGAGTTCTGATCCATCGAAAGGAGTTTCGATGATGTCGATGATAGAGATCATGACATATCCCATTACCATACAGAACTGAACCTAACTGGATCACACAAATAAGGGTTTGAATCTGGTGATCATCAATTGAACTGATCCAGTTCAATTGATCTGAATGAGATTCAATTAGGTTCAAGAAAATCATGCTAGCACTCGATTGAACCTAACATTCTTCTTTTACTATCATAAATAGTTATCCTGACTGAGCCAAAGAAGTTTATGCTCGATCAGAGGCCTTTACTTTGTCTGACTGGAGCTTGTCCAAGTCAGAAAAGGTTGTCTTATTTTGTAAGACATTACTTGCCATTTTTGGTCACCTGCTAATTCTCGTTCTTTGACTTTGGTCAAAAGTTGACCTTTGACTGGTCAAACATTGACCATTGATACTTTGACTTCTGTCCATATGTCATGCACCTATTGAAGAGCTGGTGGGCGCCTGTCCTCCTGCTAGAACATGGCAAGGAGGAGGGTGCATGCCACCCTTACCGTGTGCCTAAGTTGGAGGCACCCAGGAGTCCCTGTTGGACAGGGACTCCATCTCCTTTTTGGATTCCGATTAGAGTCCTCCTAAGAACCAATTTTGATTGGTCTTAGATGTCCGCTAAGGAGGAATCTAGGGGACTCTATTCCTACCAATCAGATTTAGATCTTATTTCACAAAGAGTTATGATTGGTTGGGAAGAAGAGGAGTTGGATCACAGACGGTCTATAAATAAGACCCTGCGCCCAACTCAAATAAAATTGGAGAATTGAAATCCCATGCCCCAAGGCTGCCTCTCCCCTCTTCCTCCATGCCAAATCCACCTTCTCCCTCTCCTCTCCATGTCCAAAGAGGTTTGGATTCTTGGTTGGTGCAATCCAGATGAGAGAAAGGCGACTGAAAGCTAGAAGGCTGCGCTGCTGCAAAGGACGACTGCTGATCTTCGAAAGGAGTTTTGAAGATCCTCCAGATCAGATCCAGATCTAATTTTTGGAGACATGATAGAGAAGAAGAGGATCTCTAGATCTAGCTTGAGTGGATATCGGTAGAGGCCAGGCACTTGCATGGCTAGATCCAGAACCTTCCGCTGCTTACAGGATCATCATCGGGTAATAGGATTACCCACTTCAAGGTAAATTAAATTTGATTTAATTTATCTAATTTTATTTTAATTATTAAAATAATAAGAATTAGATCTAAAATATTTTAGATCTAATCTAGATCAAAGAAAAAAATTTTTAAAATATATCTCTTGATCTGATCAGATCTGAACGAACCTGGTCCGAAAAATCAGGATTTTCCTTCAACTGGTATCAGAGCCAAGGTTCTAAAAGTATTTAGATCTATTTTTAAATTTATTTTAATTAAAAAATAAGTGAATTTTAGATGTCACATGAGATGTGATCAGATCTAAAATTAGAAAAAATTAAAATTAAATGAATTTGGATCTAAGATTAGAAAATATGCATGACTAGTTCTAAAATAGAATAGTTCTATAGAATAGTCTTGCATGTTTTCAATTTAATTTGATTAAATCATATTTTAGATCTATTTATTTACTATTTTTTGATATTATAATGATTATAATAATATCTAAAAAATAGTAAATAAAAATTATTTAATTTTTGAACATCATATGAGATATGATTGATGCATGTCTAGACTAGTTGTAGAATAGTTCTACATAATTATCTAGATTAGAATTTATTTTGATTAGATCAATTTAAATCTAATTTTTTAGATTATTATGAGATAATTTAGATCTAAAAATATGCATGATTCGATACATGAGATGTATGCAAAATATGCCATGATTAGATCTAATTTGTATATGAGATATATGATATAGATCTAAAACTATTTTGTAGTATTGCATGTTCCTGATTAAGGCATTCCTCTTGGCCGTCCGATCATAAGAATGAAGAAGGGTTTAAAGGCCCTCTCCTTCCCATCCGATGGGGTGTTCTTATGATGTGTAGGGGTGCTGCGTGTTCGTCCTTAATCAGAAATCCCAAAACTTACTTTCTGCAAAATCCCTAGATCCTGAAATCCCTAGGATTTATTGTGCATATTTTATTTATGAACCCTACTTAATTAAAAATTAAGATTATGAAATATTAATTAGGTCTAAAATTGAGAATTTTAGATCTAAGACATATTCATAATACTGGGTTCGGGCTTGGGTAGCTCAATTAGGTCTAAGCGGTTGATCAAATCCGAATCAAGAGTTGGTTAGATGGGATCAACAATGCTTAAATTGACCAGCCTAATAGGATTAAGTCTGGGTCAAGATCGAGTCACGATCAAGCAAGACCTAATTAGGCTCAGAGGTTAGAGTCTGGATTGTAGGCTAACCCAATTGGTTCTGACTCAATAATTTGGTGTCTAAGGTAAGTTTGGCACATACGACCGACTGATTTTTAATTGGAAGCTACTCGACCTGAATGCATTCTTGTACGAGTTAATGGCATATTCCTTCCACCGATCTCACTTACCTGGCCATATCTGTTGACACAGTTCTGATCTTGAGGTGGTCAATAATCCGAGCTAACCCATGCCACTAGGTTAGTCATAATTGTTATGACTATGACAAGTCTAGTTTAATGAGACCTGAATCAATTCTCCCTAAGAAAAGATTAAGTCTGAGGTCTTCCACCATTGTAGATGTGCGGGCCCTTCCCGGGGTTGATTGTTCTCGACTGGATACAGTGGCTCAGTTGCACCGAAAGATGCAACCATGTCTATTAGGCATTGGATGCTATGGGCTGGAGGATGAGTTGGGCTCAATATTTTGGATACGGTGAGAGACTCAATTAGGAATCCAGTCTGTGCAAATGGTGGGTCTGACTTAACTAAGGAGTGGATCAATATTCTGGATATGGTGAGATTCATGAATTAGAGATCAAGTTTGGGTGCACCATGATTAGAGAATCATTGAACAAGAGTTGTTCACTCATTGGCTAACCCATCACCAATAACTGTTAGGTGAGGTGATGAGTCAGTTGGTGAGACCGCACCACCCACTAGAAATCATTAATCATGGAGATTTTTGCATCTCTACAGAGGGAGTGTAGGGATCCGAGAAAATAGTGGAAGCTAATTTATTTAAAAATAAAATTTCTAAATAAATTGGTCAAGTCATAATTACAGTATCTAACTAGAATCTTTGACTCTCTACAGAAAAATGTCTGCGTCCAACCCATTAGCACGTATCCTGGACACACATAGACTGACGAACCCAATTATAAAGATTGGCTCAGGAACTACAAAATCATTTTGGATTTCGAGAAGTTAACCCATGTATTGGACCAGGACCCTCCCACCTTACCAGCCCGTCCATCCACTGAACAGAGAGCATCTCTAAAAAAATGGATAGACGAAGATAATAAGGCCAGATATTACATGTTGGGCTCGATGTCTGATGAGCTCCAGCGCCAACATGAAGATATCGGGACTGCTCGCCAAATGTTGGCTCACCTGCAGGAGATGTTTGGTGAACAGAGTCGCGCAGCCAAGTATCAAGTCACGAAATGACTTTTTAAGGCTAAGATGCATGATGGGCAGTCAGTCCAAGATCACTGTCTGATGATGATCAAGGACATGGAAGAGCTTGAGAAGCTCGGTGTGAAGTTAGACTTGGATCTGCAGAATGATATTATTCTGCAATCCTTGACTGATGCATATGGGCAATTCATCATGAATTACCACATGCATAAACTTCAAAATTTCCTTGGCCGAATTAATGAATATGCTGGTCACCGCTGAGCTTTCTATGAAAGGTTCTAAAGGCTCAGTTCTTGCTATGGAATGGACTTCTTCCAAAAGAAAGTCTTATGGAAAGAAAAAAAGTCTATGAAAAAGCAGAAGGTGGAAGGAGCAAAGAAGAAGAAGGCAGAATCGAAGATGAAAGCC